>JASCZI010060528.1:8034-36174 GCA_036250425.1 Stylosanthes scabra
ATCGGATGAAGATCTTTGTAATATATTTTCAGAGATTCAAAGAATATGTAAAGGCTTTTTATAGTGGTGGAGGGATTAAAATAGATTAAAATATCCAAATTTACCAATTTGGCAATCCTCCACCTCTGTTAGGTTGGCACTTAACAATTTATACAATTTATGTCAACACATGACATCTTATTGAATTAGGTCGGACGAATGAATAGTTACAAATTTAATTTTCAGGAACTATTTGATTATTTTAAAAAGTAAATGATTGTTTTGATTCGCATCAGCGAATAAATTAGATATTACCTATTTTGTTCGATGCATTTGGCTCTAGATTTGGAGTTTAGGGTTAACTATATTTCTTAAGAGGTTGTTTTACACCTAAGATTATTATGCCCAAGTATAGAAAGCACAAACCACATTTCTTAATAATTTTGTATATATCCTTGAAAATAAATTAATATTTTAGCTCATAAAATATATTTCTAAGAATATATATTACTGATATTTTCAGAATATTCCTGAAAATTATTATTATAGTTACCATTATTATTAATTATTATTATTGTTATCCTTTCTACTGCGAGACATGCTCCAAGGAAAGTGAAATTTCAAGTCTCCTTGGAGGCTTGATCAATTTAAGATATTCCTACTTGAAAATAGATCCGACAAAACTACTAACTAAATATTGAATACCTTCATTCTTTTTACTTCTTTTAGAATTTGATAACACTTTCAATAGTATGTTTAGCATGATATTATATAATTAATTACCCGTAGTAAATACTAAGTAGGAGAGAACCTACAGAGGCATCAAGAGAGAAGAATTATATAGTAATCAAACAGGGTAAGCTCAAAAGTAGGATCCAATTTACGCAAGCACATCTTAAGAACCATGAACTACAGGAGCTAACAAAAATTAATCCAACAAAACTGTAACAAGAAGAAAATTGCTGTCCTGCTATTAAGATTACTCAAGAAAAATCACAATTTTGCTGAATATAAAAGATCCTTTAAAAGACACGGTAGGATTTTCCCATGGTACTCTTCAGATACAAGCACCTAACCTGAAATCAGTAACGGTTAAAATTAGATGGTTAGTCCAATAAGTAACAAGAATTAGATGGTTAGTCCAATAAGTAACAAGAAAAGAAAATTCTTTCACGCAGCACCTTCAAGCTATAATAGAACAATGACATAAAGGGGGTAATAGATCAATGACAATAAACTATGTTATGAGCATGGAATACTCACATTCTGCCAGTTCTTTTTCAACAAGGACACAAGGAAGTTAACGCTCAGTTGTACGTTTTGGAAGATTTGCTTTTCCTCCATGCTAACGTTTCCCACAGCTACTCCCATGCAGAGCACCTTCTTAAGCTGGAATTTCACCATAGCCTTGGTCTCATTGACTTTAGACTCAAGGGATTCTTGGTGGGTGACAAGTGTGGGGAACTTTCCTGAAAAACCATGGGAAATAACAAATTAGTGAAGGTTATACTGTTATAACAATTCTTTAAAACAAATAAATATACATTTTGGGCAATAAGATTTTTTTTTAGGGGGTTGAATAAACCAAATACTAAAATAGTCATTTTGTTTGAACAATTAAAACATGTAACAGATTAATTCCAAGAGACTATATAAAAAAAAAAAGGCTAAAAATGGCACCCATTGATACGAAAAATTATATTAATAGAATAAATTCCTAATTATTCTCAAAATGGCATAAGTTCCAAATTAGAAGTACATGCCTGCCTTGTTGAGACCAGGACCCAAGAGACGAGGAATTTGCTTAATGACTGCTTCAGAAGCCAAGAAAGCATGATATTTCTTGGCAAGTTTCTTCACCAATTTCTTATTTTTGTTAAGCTTCTTCAACGCTTCAACATCCATCCAATCCAATCCTATTTTCTCAGCCTGCAAATTATAAGTTCAATCAACATAACAAACATGGCAACAATTACACACAACGATCACACAAGCAACGCACTAAAAGCACAACAAAAATATCACCCCCATCAAATCATATAATGTCAATGCTTTCTTTAGGTGGAATCATGAAACTAAATTAGCATTGTGTCATTTCAATATACTTCATTCATACAACACAATGCAAAGCACAGTATTTGCAAGAAGTCATTCAAATTGAGCATCTCATTTACACACTTCAAATCCCAGATTGTTACAAACGTTAATGCGAAGCTACCAACTTCAAATTTGCTATATCATTTTTGCACTTGACACTAGTTGAGCTTAAGGCACAACAAGAAGCAATTTCTATGAATCAATTCTATCACAGAATCATATTCAATACACATCAGGAGTCATGTATGACTAATCAAATTACAGATATGAAAGGATCTACCAATTTTTTATAGAATTAATAATACGTTCGAATCACAACAACAAAAAATGAATTGTAAGATAAGGTTACCTCTTCAACATGCTGAGCATCACCAAGCATGCAGATTTTCATCTTGGGCCTTGGGATGTGTGGCAACTTGACAGAACCACTGAAACGCTTATCCTTCTGTGGGTCATAGTTTTTGAGTCCAATTTGAAGCTCAATGGTCTCCACAAACTTCCTATTCTTCTCTTTCGAATCAGCCACTATCCCTGAGATTGCTTCTCTCAGTGCATCACTCTGAAGCTTACTACTCAGTTCACAAACACACGCATAGTGAATAATCAATACTCAAATCATCAGTTAATTCAACAACAAACACAAACACCAAATTTAATCAAACATTTCATCATTCCAAGACGAAATACAGAAGCAAAAGGTGGAACCTGAATTTACCTCATGGTTGAAGCTAGGGTTTTGCGGAATCAAGAGCTAAAACTGCGAACAAAAAAAAAAAAAGAAAAAAGAAATGGAATAGAGAACAGTGATTATTACGAAGAATAACTAATCCAAATTAAAATCCAGATCCAAAAAACGAGTTCTCCGGTGACGACGGAAGTTCCTTCCGACTGTGTCGAAATCAGTTTGGAGTTGTGCAAAATTACTGTTTTGTCCTTGAATCAATTTGTTTCACAAAAGCTACAGCACAGAAACTTCCATCGGCACCGGAGAATTGAGAATTGAGCATTGAAGCATTTGTGTGTGTGTGGAGAAAGAAAGAACGAACCTGTGAGAGGCGGAGTCGGAAACCAAGACTAGGGTTTCCGGATGTTGGCGGGGTTTGTTATATGTCCAGCTTTTTGGGTTTTCTTTGGGCCGGTCACACTTTTGTTTGGGCCGTATCCAGGTAAGACACCCTCTTTTAAAGCCCTTTTTGTTTTCTTCAACGTTTTAGCTCTACGTACTCGTGTTTATTTAAAAAAACAAAAACTTGTGTAAATACTTGTGTGTAGGGACTAAGGATCCGAGGAAAAATGTCTATCTAATATATATTTTTATTTTTTTTTAGAATTTTATTTGAGTCCTGTTTGCTAGCTTATATGCACATCTAATTTCTAATTCGTTAATGCTACATGTAACATTGTATACTTCCGTACACCATTTTTTGGTTGCCCACGGTATCCCCCTAACTCGACAGATCAATGACTAATCTGTTGCGAATCGGAGCTCTATTTAAGGGTCTGCCGCTGACTAATGGTTTGCTTCATGAACAAGGCGGGTTCATACAAACCATTTTTAACAAAGAAAAATGTAAACATCAGCATATAAATTTTATTTTTCTGTGCTAATGTTTATATTTTTTGTGTTATAAATGGTGTGTACGAAGGTGTATAATGATACAGGTAGATTAATTCTTTCTCATTATATCTCATGATTTTATAATATTTCTACCATTGTACGAGAAAAAAATAGACTAAATTATTTTAATGTAGATTTTATTTATTTACTAAATAATATCAGATTAAAAATAAATAATAATAATAATAATAATAATAATAATAATAATAATAATAATAATAATAATAATAATAGTAGTAGTAAACACCTATCCCGATCCCCAACCTTTTTCATTTTAGACAAGGCACCTCTAATGATTTTAAAGTATCAAATCGACTGCAAACTCTTATATGAAATGTACAAATACCCTAGAGTAAACACCCATCCCGATCCCCAACCTTTTCCATTTTAGACAAGGCACCTCTAATGATTTTGAAGTACCAAATCGGCTCCAAACTTTTATATGAAATGTACAAATACCCTCTCTAACAGGTTATCCTTGGTGACATGTCAGAAGGGTTTTGAGGGGCTATAAATTCCAATCAAGTAAAATCATTTCATGCTGGCAATGACCATGTACACCTGTCCACCAACCTGAAGAGAGAGACAGAGTCTCAAATTTTCCGAATTCTGTTTACAGAAACCCTAACCATAACAAATTCAACCCCGAAAACATCCCAATTTCACATAATTCACCAAAAAATTTTGATTAGGGTTCGTTTCGTTCCAATTTCATGGACGACATGGAAGACGATGCAAGGTAACCTCCAAAGTCCTTCCCTTTAAACCGCTAGAACCCTTCCGACCGCCACAAACACCCAGTTCGACCACCCCCCATTCCACCACCACAACCCCCACTGCGAGGAACACAACAATGACGATTACGAAGACGAAGAAGAACACAGACGAATTTGAAAACTACGGGAATGATGTCATTGATAACACCAACAACAAAGACCTTGATGACCACCTCGATAACGGGGCCAAAATGGGTTTTTCAAGAAAAGGAAGGCCGGGGTGGGAGGTTCCCCTGTTCCTGCAACTTGGGAGGACAAGTTTGAGGTCTGATGATTGGAACGAGGTTGCAGATAAGGTGTCTGATGAATTGAAATCTTTGAAGAGCGTTTCAAAGTGCAAGAGCGTTTGGATAAGCTCAAGAGAAGGTACAATAAGGAGAAGGGAAAGGTTGAGGAGTTGGGTTTGGGTTCTTCAAAGTGGGCATTCTTCAAGAAGATGGATATGTTGATGGCCTCGTCAGGGGGCTATAAGTCCCTATCAAGCAAAACCATTCCATGTTGGCAATGACCATGTACACCTGGCAACGAAACTGACATGTCACCAAGGTCACACACCGGTAACCAGTTAGAGGGGGTATTTGTACATTTCATATAAGGATTTGGGGCCGATTTAGTACTTTAGAATCATTAGGGGGTACCTTGTATACATGAAAAAGGTTGAGGACTGGGATGGGTGTTCACTCTAATAATAATAATAATAATAATAATAATAATAATAATAATAATAATAATAATAATAATAATAATATTATGGGCATACCAAACAATTTTTGTATTCATATATGATAATTTAGTTACATCATATGTGCTAATACAAAATTCATAGTTAATATGATCAAACACTTAGCTCTACAATAACAATTTGCTCTGAACAATGTTCTCCACAATAACAACCTTCTACTTATTCAACCACATAGCTATAAATTCTTAACTTCATACAAAGTGCTCTGAAACCATTAGTGTAGGTCGAGCACTTTGATATTTTTCTCTTATTATTCATATAAAGTTTACTTAATTCATAAGTAAGTTTACCTTTCAGCATACAACATCTTATAATTTCTCATTCAAATAAAATATTCATGGAACCTTAAATATTTGAAAACGTTTATCCATAACTGGTATTATTACAGAGAAGCAAGATCGTTCCTTCCCTTCTTTGATTTAGCAAACTTATTTTTATTATTGTTTACATTAAATGTTCATAATTTTCCAACAATTTTTGGAACTTTGAATTAACAATTAAATGGATGAGCAGTTTTTACCTTAGACAGAGACAAAATTGGAGAACCACTATCGTTAGAGGATGACTCTATTGTCACAGTTTTAGGCACTATATTATCCAAACTTTGATCAACCTATCATCATAATCATAATCATGAAAAATATGTTATATCATAACTTCTTTCTTTAAAATAGCAAAAAACTATTACAACCCAATTAATAAACAGAGTATACAAAATCTTATATGTCGTTCCATTAAGCCATATTGCGATGCATATAGTTCAATAAGAGATTTGTTATCACTTATCTTAGACACACTATAGAATTGATCTCTAGAGGCAATATTCTGACTACTAAAATCTATCATGAAAAGATATTTCTTGTCAACAATTGGATCTGCTACTTTTGGGATTTTGGACTAGGCCCATTTCCGAAGTAACCGACTTGGGCCACGATCCTTGAGTTTAAGTTACTAAGGTGACGAGGATGAAAGGGAAGGTCAAAACTCTCGATCTCTGAGACAAACTGAGTTAGCCCTTGACACGGCACAAGTCATGATCAATGTTATGATTGGAACCAGCCAACTCGGGAAGTCAAAGAATGCAACGAGAAAATATATTAAGGTGCAGTCCACAGAAGTATTGTGGAAGGACGAGCTGTACAAGATGAGTTAGTTGTTCTGAAAGATTCAACGACTTATAATGTTATTCTGGGGAGAAAAACTCTAAACGACATTTCTGCTTTTGTCTCTACTAAATTTAGTGTTATGAAGTTCTTTGCAGATGATGGAAGGATAACAACTCTCATGGGTGATCGAGCAACTGTTATCACATGTAACAACACAAGTTTTTATGAAGAAGGCAAAGGACTCCATTAGAGTATTTCTGGTTGATCTTGATGCACGCTTAGAGGAGAACCCAAGGCCTGAACCTGATGGAAACGTTGAAAACTTTCAACTTGGAGAGACTGTAGACAAGTGCACCATGATTAACTGAGATCTACCATTTCCTTTGAAAGCAGAACTTTAGGAATTCTTGAAAGGTAATATTGACTTATTTGCTTGGGAACCATCGGACATGCTAGGCATAAACCCTGACTTTATGTCCCACTAATTAGCAGTAGAGCCTAAGGTAAAGCCAGTTTCTTAGAAACTTCGAAAGATGTCTTTAGACCGGGCTGCTGAGGTAAAAAAAAAAGTACGGAGTCTACTTGATGCTGGCTTCATTCGAGAATTGAACTATTCTATCTGGTTGTCAAATGTTGCAATGTTAAAGAAGGCCAATGGGAAGTGGCGTAATTGTGTAGATTATAATGATTTAAATAAAGCTTGCTTGAAGGATTCTTTTCCATTACCCAACATTGATGGTTTAATAGATTCAGCTTCGTGTTATCGGTTACTCAATTTCCTAGACGCATACTCGGGATATAACCAAATCCCTATGCACCGACCCGACGAGGAAAAAAATGCATGCATAACCCCTGAGGGGATTTATTGTTATAAAGTAATGCCTTTTGGTTTGAAAAATGGCGGAGCAACTTATCGGAGATTAATGGCCAAAGTCTTCAAGCAACAAATAGGAAGAAACATGGAGGTTTATATTGATGATATGCTGATAAAGACTAAACGAGATGATGACTTGCTGAAAGACCTCTGATGCGGGCCCCGAGACCGGTTCAGAAAAGTGGAGTTTCATTGCAGATAGCTCCGGACCAGTACTGCAAGAACCGTGTCAAATTTAGTTGAAAATGTGTCACAGGGTGCAACCAGTTAAAAATATCGAGTATGGACTCGGGTCATTCTCCCTAGGAAATGAAAATAGTAGTTTTGCATTTGGTTGAGAAAAGAGTTTGGGGTTGCGATTGTTGGTTTGAGAGCAGAGCAAAGAAGCATAATAAACTTGCAGAATATTAAATGGTGCTCGGCCATGGGTTGAAATACCATGCGTCCCTATGGTCATTACCGATCCCAGTTTAGATAGACTGTCACTTAAAGGAAACTAGCCACTACTGTCGAATAGTCGAGTGGTGGAGTTAGCCCCTATCCGAAAGTCCTAGGCATGCACAATAACGTAAGACCTTGGTATTCGGCGAACTCGAATAACCCATCAAGTTCGTGTCGTTATGGTCCTCCCGTTATTGGCAGGGGCGTAGCGTTAACGGCCTCGAAACTAACCCCGTTTCTCCCATCTGTTGCCCTTAAGGATCGACAGCTAAGGTCATCCGCACATTTCAACCCATAGCCAAGACACAAGATCACTACTCATTACTAACAGAAATCATGATGGCAGAAATAAAACAGGCAGCATAATAGTAAAGAGACATAATGAGAATTTAAATGGACAGAGTAACGACATCAATATTAACAGAATCGGAAATCAAACGGACAGAGTAACATTACATAAAATAAACAGAAAAGCAATAAAATGTTTGGCTAGTATGGCTAAACTAAAGGAACCCTGAACCTAAACTAAGAAGATAAATGGTGTATGAGGGCTCTCAAAAAATGATGTGGTTTTCCTCTATTTATAGGCTCAAATTCGGCCTCTGGTGCATATGCATAGGGTGTTTTGGTGCGTATGCATAGGGTCTGGTTCTAACTTGGACGTGCCGCCCAAGTCTTAGCAATGCGTACGCACATAAACCTGGGTGCGTACGCATAGGCATCTGAATTTGGCCTCCAAGCTTTTCCTCGTGATTTCCCGTTCCTCGCGTCCTCTTTAGCCACTTCCGCTCCGATCTTAGCCTGTCAAACCCTGAAATACTTGAACAAATAAATCAGGGCATCGAGCGGAACGGGAAACAGTTGAGTACATAGCAGAAATTGGCTAAAATAGCAGGTGTTTTCATTTTAGATCAAGAGGAACGATTATTCACGATCTTGCTTGTTTTGCATGTATTTAAGTGGTAAGAGGTCGATATTTTGACAATTTAGAATATGAAATTACCCATCAAAATGGGGTTTATGAACCTCCCCACACTTAAACATAGGCATATCCTCATGCCCAAGTAAATCGGATTATAGGGAGACTATACTAGTGCTATGCTAAGAATAAGACTGCGAAAAAATAGAAAGAGATAAAAACTGTGCAAAAGAGACAGGCAAAGAGAATTACAGTAAATGCTAACTCCACAAAACGTTGAAGCTCACGAGAAGATAATTGACTTACACTGCATGAGAGGTCACAAGTCATAGAGTCGAGGAGCAAGAACCCTTCCCGGTCGTGTATTCGCTCTATTCACTCTAGTGTTTCGGGCTAAGAGGCTCTCGGTTCCCATCAAATCTTGTTTTTTGTGACTTGCCCTTCATCTAGCCAATCAACATTAAAGCATATATTTGTGCAACATCAAAAGGTCTTTTAAGGGTTATAATGGGGCCAAGGTGAAGGTTTGGAAGTTTCATTTGGTTAGGTGAGCTAAAACTTGAATGCTTTGATTAATTTAGAATGCACCTAACCTCTTGTTCTTCACTCTTATTCCCAGACCCACAATTCTACATGGTATGCACTTTTACATTTTTTCTTTGAACAACAGATGCACTTATTCTATTTTTGGTAGATTTTCTACTTGGAATGGTAAGGTTTTCTTTTGAGAGAATTTACTAAATCTCTTTTTATATTTTCTTGCCTTTGTCATTCCTTTTTATTTATTTTTGTGCAAATGCCTCATCTTGCTTTTCTCATGCACACATGTATCCCAAATGCTCTTCAAGATTCCCCTTTTTCAGCCACTCAAAATTTTTCTTCTTGATTCCCTTCCTTTTCTTCTCTCAAAAAGTAATCAACCACTAAATCCTAGATTAATCAAAGATCAAGTAGGGTAGAGTCATGGTTTTTTCACTTTTGATGCTTATATTGTGCTCAATTTAAAACAAAAGGGTTTCAAGGCTCAAAATTGGCTCCAATGGATAAATCTGAAAGGGTCAGGTTATTTGGTTTGTGAGCTGAACACAAAGAAGACCTTAATCATATGAGTACACCAATATATACAATAATGGACATAAAGAATCTGGCAAGTTACAAATTGCAATCATAGGAGAGGAATTAACACACAAGAAGGAAAATGGTGGTTCGTAGAACCACACTATTTGGCTCAAAAACTCTCTTGGTTTGTGTGTTCTTCCCTCTAATCTATGATTGGATAATTTCATGCAAGTGCAGAGTCAATTTAAAAAGAATTTTTCAAAAAATTTTAATGAGTGGGGTCACCTAGAAAGAGAAAGCAACAGTTTTAAAAATCCTAATATTTTGCAGAATATATTCACATCATAGCAAAGAGTTAACATACGAAAAGAAAAGCAAATATATACAAAATATCCTAGGTATTAACATAGTAGAGTAGATAAAAAGGGTCTTAGATAAGGTTTGAAAAATTGGACTCTTTTATTTTCGTGCCGTCCTTGCACAATGCCCTCCCCACACTTGAAAATTACACGGTCATCCGTGCTACTGGGGAGCGATCATGTGCCTAGCTGTCTCCAGGGGGTGGTTAGGTGCAGCTTCCAACGGAGCTCGCAGCTGGTGCCGCGCGCATTCCCAGCGAAGCGGTAATCATTCCCAACACTATTCTACCAATAAGATCTTACAAGGGCCCAGTAGTCCGCGAAATCATCCTCTATGCGGACACCCTCTTCAGCAACATTTTCTTCCATGGGATCCTCCTCAGGATCCTCTTCGTCTTCCTCCTCAATCCCGGTGCCTTGTGGTGCCTCCACTGGATCCTCTTCGGGATCTTCTTCCATATCTTCAGCTTCCTCCACCTTTTCTGGTTCTGGCTCCGGGTCACTACTAATCGTAATGGCTTCTTGGTTCTTGGCTGGTTGG
Organism: Stylosanthes scabra; assembly: GCA_036250425.1. Classification (NCBI taxonomy): domain Eukaryota; kingdom Viridiplantae; phylum Streptophyta; class Magnoliopsida; order Fabales; family Fabaceae; genus Stylosanthes; species Stylosanthes scabra. Next base: position 18,546 of record JASCZI010060528.1, read on the forward strand.
AAAAAAGTATGACCTATAGCAGCAATTTGCTGAGATCACCTTTTGAAGGATTGTGTTGCAGCTTTGGAGGTGCCTTCGCCTACCACCTTTTGGGTTGGACGCTTTTTGGGAAGCATGCTTGATGTTGATGCACTGATGGTTGGAGTGACTGGTGTTTCGGTTTGGGGATTTGCCGCCGGTTGGGACCTCAGAGCTGCGAGCCTAGGAGAGGCTCGTGTTGGAGGTCCATAAGCTTTGGCCTTTCCCTTGTCCGAGGGGGAAGGTTCGTTGCGAGCCATCTGAAAAATCAGAAACACTAGATATAAGAGGAAATGAGAATTTTATGGGTTTCTAACTAACAATTTATACAAACTTGACAATATGCCAATTTAACAAGGTTGCAGTTGACACTAAGAGTAAAATAATAACCAAGTTAAATTGCACATATACAACATGTTTGTTCGGCAAAGAGAAATTTAAAAACCCATAGAAGCATTTAATGATGCATGATCATATAAGATTAGTATGGCAATTACATGATGATCAGACATGCAACATACATGCAAGAATTAAATAGAACAACATGACATCATATTAATTATGCTACTTCAAATATCTAACAATGTGCATAACAACTAGCATAAATGCTTCAATCTCATACATGCAATATAAACAAACAGCACAAAAAATAAGCATATCAGTAGATAAGGGTCTCTAAACCTATACCCTAACCAATATTACCTACTTCTAAACTATACACCTAACATGCATAATCTATAGCTAACTAAGGTAAGGAAAACAAAGAAAAATAAAAGAAAAAGGAAGAAGAAAGTTACTTGGATGGAAGAAATCAAAGATGAGTTAAGAGAAACTTGAGAGAAAGAGGATTAGAGGTGAGAGAAGAGGGAAGTGTGTGGTGTGAGTGGTGGTGGGGTTCTATTTATATACCCCTTGGTGCGTGCAGATGCGCTACTGGTGCGTACACACACTGGTGCGTACACACTATGGTGTTGGGTGCGTACATATAGCTTATGTTTTTTTTTTTTTGGACAGCATATATACAAAGTTAACGAAAATCCTAAACCTGTCTAAACATGCTTAACGATTATACCACAATTAATCAAGCAAATATGCATAATTTAGACAAGGGGTAAGGTTAGAAAAATGTTACCACAGTGGGTTGTCTCCCACCTAGCACTTTTGTTTAACGTCCTTAAGTTGGACACTCAGATGCTGACTGTGTTATTTCTATTTTGAGTTGGTCTTCACCAAGTGAGCATCCAGACTCTTATTGCGACGAAGAGCTTCTTTCAGAACTTTTAATTTTCCCAGCAATCCATTAAAACTTAAACACTTCAGCACCCTTTTCTTCTCAGTTCTATCTTCGTCAGGCTCCTTCTTCTTCTTTTTCTTCCTCTCTGGATTCAATGGTACTTTCTTCTTCTTTCTGTTGGATTGAGGGGGAGCATTCCTCGACTCCTTTTCTTTGTTGATTCTCCCTTTTGGGTTATCCCGTATTCTACCCTTACTTTTTTCTTCAGGGACTTTCTTTTTGAACTTATGCGTTGTCCACTTTCAGTTGGTGAATTCCTTTCTTTGGAGGCTTTGGTGGAGGAGTCAAATGGAATATCTCAATCACATTTCCTACCGAGAAAGTGAAAATTTCATCATAGTAAATGAGCTTGAATTCCGCTGTTTTCAAAAATGGCCTCTTTAACAAAACTTTGCCTGGGCATGATCACATGGAAGTCAGCTGGAATCGTCAGTTGTCCTATCTGAACCGGCACATTTTCGGCGATTCCAACTACCAATACGATGCTAGCATCTGCTGTTGTGAAGACTTCCCTTGATTTTTTAGTGGGTCGAGATCTAAAGTTTCGTATACCTCGAAGGGCATAACATTGCCACAAGCTCCGGGATCGCATAAGCAATCGGGGATATCCACCCTAGGATTTTGCAAGTGACTGTACATGGACGAGGATCGTCACATTTAACCGGTATCTCTTCTTTCATGGTATTGCTTTCACTGAAAATGGTGGCTATGAAGAACGTTTTTCCCTTGTCATTTTCTTCGCTGACCTCCTCCTCATCTTCTTCTTTGGTTTCACTTTCAACCTCCTCCTCTACTTCTTCTTCATCTTCGCTTTCAACTTCCTCCACATCGTCAGACTCATCTGAATTCGCCAATTCTGCCAGTAGCTCATACAACCAGTCATCCTCCCCTTCTTCATCCTCAACTTCATCTTCTTCTCTATTGCCCCCTTCACTGTGAACCGCGTTAATGCATCCTTTGGGGTTTGGGAGAGGTTGAGATGGTAATGGGCTTGAAGTTGAAGTTTGGGACTGAACCTGTGGGTTAATGGTTGTTTGGTTAGCAAATTTTTGCAGCATTTTGGTCAAATGAGTCAATTGAGATTCCGTCCTTTTTTGAGCTTCCCTTATCTCTTGATTTTCTCTTTGAAAGGTATGGAGGGCTTCATCATAACTAATCAGATGAATATTTGCTGGAGGATATGGTTGATGGTTATGTGGAGGTTGGTATCTTGGATTTTGAGAGTTCTGCGGTTGGCTATATGTGTAAGGTTGATGAGATTAAGCTTGCTGCTGCTGAGGGGGATTCCAACGAGTAGGCTGGTTGTCGCGCCATCCTTGGATATAGTATTGTTTGTTGTAAGGCAGTATTGTGGTAGCTTCAAAGAAATTGTGGGTTTATGCTATCGTATTATCCTCTTACAGCTACGAACACTCATCAATGTGATGCGAATTTCAAGAACAAATTTCGCAATATTTAGTCGGCTTTTGCTGTGAGGTGTCGGGCTGACACTTCAAGAGGGTTGGAGATGATTGCTATCCTTCTTTGATTTCCTTTAACATCGAGGTGATGTCTACCAGAGACTTGGCTAGGACAGTTGATTCGGAATGAGCTAATTCATACACACCCTTGTTGGTGGCCCTAGTCTTGAAGTGTTGATTAGCGTCAACGACAGTTTTAATCAATTCCCACACTTCTTCCAATGTTTTGTTCATCAAGGCTCCCCCACTTGATGCATCAATCATCGCCTTGTCAGTCGGTGTTATTCCCTCACAAAAGTAGTTGATAAGGAGAAAGTCTGAAATAGAGCGATGGGGGCATGAGGATAACAGCTTCTTGAAAAGTTCATAGTACTCATGCAGCGTTTCCCCGTGGAGTTGTGTGATCAGGAGATCTCCTTTCGGATTGCATTGGTTCTTGAAAGTGGAAGGTACTTCTCCAAGAACCTTTTTCTGAACAGCGCCCAATCTGCTGTGACTTCATTTGGCAAGGTGTAGTACTGGTCTTTTGCTTTTCCCTCCAAGGAGAACGAAAGAGCAAAGGCTTTAACTGCATCTTCATCACCACTGGTCTTTCTGGTGGTAGCGTAGATTACCTCAAAGTCCATAAGTTGCTTGATAGGGTCTTCCCCCGGCAGTCCATGGAATTTGGGCAGAAGATTGATCAGACCAAATTTGAGTTCGAAGTTTGCATTCAGCTCGGGATATCTGGTTGGTTAATTTTCTAGTGCGATGCTTGCACCACCTAGTTGTTTCAGCGTGAATCTCGAGACATCTCCCATGGTGAATGTACCTGTATTAGAAGAAAAAGTACGAGATTCAAAGTCAGAGTCAGATGAGTAAACAAAATCTTTATCGAATGTCAGTCTCGTAGCTTTAGAACGCAAAGTGTTCTCTAGCTCAGCTCAGCGCCTGACTTGCCTTGCGTGCTGCAAGGTCCTTTCGAATCCAGGATCAAATAACAGCAGGTCAGGGTCCAAGTTCGACCACAGCATTCAATAAGCAACTCATAAGAAAAGGTTACTATACCATAAATGAAAAGAAAAATTAAAAGATTATCATATTCACAACATTCACATATTTATAATCAACAAAAAACAAGCGCACATTTTCATCTCCCCGGCAACGGCGCCAGAAAATTGATGTGGGCCCCGAGACCGGTCCAGAAAAGCAGAGTTTCGTTGCAGATAGCTCCGGACCAGTACTGCGAGAACCATGTCAAATTTAGTTGAAAAGGTGTCACAGGGTGCAACCAGTTAAAAATACCGAGTATGGACTCAAGTCGTTCTCCCTAGGAAATGAAAACGGTGGTTTTGCGTTTGGTTGAGAAAAGAGTTTGGGGTTGCGATTGTTGGTTTGAGAGCAGAGCAAAGAAGCATAATAAACTTGCAGAATATTAAAGGGTGCTCGGCCATCGGTTGAAATACCATGCGTCCCTATGGTCACTACCGATCCCAGTTTAGATGGACTGTCACTTAAAGGAAACTAGCCACTACTGTCGAATGGTCGAGTGGTGGAGTTAGCCCCTATCCGAAAGTCCTAGGCATACACAATAGCGTAAGACCTTGGTATTTGGCGAACTCGAATAACCCATCAAGTTCGCGTCGTTAAGGTCCTCCCGTTATTGGCAGGGGCGTAGCGTAAACGGCCTCGAAACTAACCTCGTTCCTCCCATCTATTGCCCTTAGGGATCGGCAGCTAAGGTCATCCGTACATTTCAACCCATAGCCAAGACACAAGATCATTACTCTCTACTAACAGAAATCATGATGGCAGAAATAAAACAGGCAGCATAACAGTAAAGAGACATAATGAAAATTTAAATGGACAGAATAACGGCAGTAATATTAAAAGAATCGGAAATCAAATGGACAGAATAACAGTACATAAAATAAACAGAAAAGCAATAAAATGTTTGGCTAGTATGACTAAACTAAAGGAACCCTAAAACTAAACTAAGAAGAGAAATGGTGTATGAGGGCTCTCCAAAAATGGTGTGGTCTTCCTTTATTTATAGGCTCAAATTCGGCCTCTGGTGCGTACACATTGGGTATTTTGGTGCGTACGCATAGGGTCTGGTTCCAGCTTGGTCGTGCCGCCCAAGTCTTGGCAATGCGTACGCACATAAACCTGGGTGCGTACACATAGACATCTGAATTTGGCCTCCAAGTTTTTCTTCGTGATTTCCTCGTTCCTCGCGCCCACTTTAGCCACTTCCACTCCGATCTTAACCTATCAAACCCTGAAATACTTGAACAAATAAATCAAGGCATCGAGCGGAACGGGAAACAGTTGAGTACATAGCAGAAATTGGCTAAAATAGCAGGTGTTTTCATTTTAGGTCAAGAGGAACGATTATTCATGATCTTGCTTGTTTTGCATGTATTTAAGTGGTAAGAGGTCGATATTTTGACAATTTAGAATATGAAATTACCCATCAAAATGAGGTTTATCAACCTCACAAAGGTGTTGGCGTATTTACGACAACACTCGATGAGGCTTAATCTAGCCAAGTGCGCATTTGGTATTTGGGGAGGTCAATTTCTTAGCTTTTATGGTTACTCAGAGATGTATTGAGGCAAATCCAGAGAAATGCCAAGCCCCGTTAAACATGGGTAGTCCCCAGTCACTTAAGGAGGTTAATTGTAGGGGTGAGCGCGGTGCGGTTTGGTAAGGTTTTTAGGAGAAAAGTCATCTGATCCGATGTTATTTAAATGTTTTGGTTTGGTTTGGTTCGGTTATTTTAGTAAAGCCAACCAAACCAAATCAAACTAATAAATATCGATTTGGTTTGACTCGGTTAATTTAGTTTTCAATTAATTTTAAAAAAAAAGAGACACCTCATATATATCCAAAATACTTCAAACCTTTTCTACCTTGTGTTCATCCAAATAATATTCAATAAAATAACAAATTTATTTGCATACAGTCATAAAATAAAATCATACAAAAGGACAACACAGAAATAACATGAACAACAATTCAATGTTTTTTGGTTCTAACACAACAAAAGAGAAAATTAAATTGAAGAGCAAGACAACCATTGTTTGTACAGTTCAACATGATATCAATTGATATTTGATAGTCTTGTAGGTTCAACATCTTTAAACAATTGAAATTTGATAATCCTAAAAACACATTCGGAATTTAAGAAGCATTTAAAATTTAAAATCCTAAGCAGAATTTAAATTAGAATCAGAATCAATGAACAAATAAACCAAAAAACACATAATCAAAATTGGAATAAGAATCAATGAACAAATAATCCAAAAAACTCTAAGGTTGGAAAATTCCAAAACAATTACAAGGGTAAATTAAAAGAGCAACAAATTCACATAATTAATAAAGTAATAATTAACAAATTAATAGCAACAATGGCTTAGTCACTAGTCAGGTTTCAGCTAACAAAAATCAAAATAAAAATTTACAAAAATAAAAAAATCAATGTTACAAGTTTCCACTTGGACGGAGAGATTGAACATTGGACGAACTGACGAAGGGGTTAGTCTTGGACAGACTGTTGGCCGGCGATGGGGAAGTCGTCCTGCGAGTCTGCGACACTGGCGGGGCTGCTGGTCTATTACTGGTGCGACGGCGCAACCCAAATGGGAGGGCTGGCGGACAAAGGGAGACGCGAGATGAGTGGTGTGACAGGCGGCCTAGGAGGGCAAGGTGAGAGCCTAGAAGGGAGGGCTGGCGGCACAAAGTGGTGGGAGACTGGGAGTGTGGGAGAAGAAGACTCGAGCGTGTAGCCGTGTAGGGGTGAATGACGCTTTTGACTATTGAGAGTGAGAAGTGACGCTGAGTTACATAATGTTAGGATTTTTGTTGGGCTTTTGAGCAATATTAGTATTGGGTTTTTGGAATTTTATCATATGCACATTACACATAACGGTTCGGTTCGGTTTGGTTCATGTTTTGGGAACTAAAACCAAAAACCGAACCGAACCGCTCAAAAACAGCAAAACAAATTGCGAATTTTCGATTTTCGGTTATTTCAGTTATCGGTTTTTTTGGTTCGGCTCGGTTTTGATCACCCTTAGTTTACTGCATTATCTAGGTTCCTTGGAGTCTCAGCTAAAAAAGCCAAGCCTTTTTTACTTTAATGAAGAAAAATGTTCCATTTGTTTGGTCTGAGGAGTGCGAAAAAGCTTTTGAACATTTCAAATATGTTCTTTCTGCTCCCCCTATTTTGAGAAGTCCGGAAGTCGATCAGTCATTATTTTTGTATATCTCAGTGGCATATGAAACTATAGCATCGGCTTTAGTGATTTAGGGGAGGGGAAGCACCAGCGTTCCATTTATTTTGTGAGTAAGGTTCTACTAGGACCTAAGCTCAGATATACCAAGTTGGAAAAGTTGGCTTTCCCATTACTTACATCGGCTAGACGGTTATGACAGTAATTCCAAAGTCATTTTATCATAGTCTGAACCGATTAAAAGCCAAACTTAGCTGGATGGATGTTGAGTTAGGCCGTAGAATTATCCCAATTCGATATTTGGTATGAACCAAGAAATGCCATCAAGGCACCGCCCATGGTAGACTTTTTAATCGAGTTAACAGGTTTCAAGATAGAGTCGGTAACTTGGGAACTATATGTTGATGGAACTTCCAATTACAAAGGAGGAGGAGCTAGTCTTATCCTCGGTAAAGGAGAAGACATAGTTATTGAGGCATCAATTAAATATGATTTTCCTATTTCTAACAACCAGGCTGAATATGAAGCTTTGTTGATAGGTTTATTGCTGGACAGGGATGTTGGAGCTCTCAAGTTAATAGTTTATGGGGAGTATCAAGCTTGAAACCCTCTGCTGCAATAGTACTTGCAAAAGGTACAAACTCTTTTACCCGACTTCCAATCTTTTTGTATTAAGCATGTTCCTCGGGAACGGAATATGAGGGTTGATATACGCTCAAAACTAGCTAGTACAAAGCCAGGAATGGGAAATTGGACTTTGATTCAGGAAGTCTTGCAAGAACCATCAGTGAGTCTTAGTGTCTTCGCGCACTTAATAGTGTTAACAACTTGGATGGGCCCTATCAGGTTGTACCTGGAATCCGAGGCATTGCCTTCGAACATAAAGGAAGCCAGAAAGTTAAAAATGAAAATGGCTCAATATACGCTCATTAATGATCAATTGTATAAAAGAGGAGTTTCACAACCTCTTTTAAAATGCTTAACTCCTCAGCAAGCTGCTTATGTTTTGCAGGAAATCCTTGAAGGATGTTGTGGTCACCACATTGGCGGGAACGCATTGGCCCAGAAAGTCATAAGGGCCGAGTACTTTGGCCCACCGTTATCCGAGATGCTGTGGAATTTGTTTGGAAGTGTGAAAAGTACCAAATCCATTCAAGTTTACATCAAGCCCCACCCTATGAGTTGGTGTCAGTTATTCCAACAAGACCCCTTGCAAAATGGGAATGGACTTGTTGGGTCCTTTCCTAGAAGCTCCTGGGCAGGTGAAGTATCTAATTGTAGCAGTAGGTTACTTCACGAAATTGATCGAGGCTGGCCCACTTTATAGCATTATATCAGCACAATGTCGGAAGTTTGTATTGAAGTAGTTGATGACTAGATTCAGACTTCCTAAGGTTATTGTAACCGACAATGAAACTCGACAATGAAACTCAGTTTACGGACTCGAGATTCCAAGACTATTTGAAGGGATTCGGGGTTAGACAAGTTTCTGCTTCGGTTGAACATCCGCAAGCAAATGGTCAAGCTAAATCTGCTAATAAGATAATCTTGAATGGCCTAAAGAAGAGGCTTGATGAAGCCAAGGAGCTTTCGGCAGAAGAGTTGGGTGTTGTTCTCTGATTTTATCGAACGACTATTCAATCTACCATTGGAGAAACACCTTACCGACTTACCTATGGTGATGAAGCTGTGATACCAGTAAAGGTTGGGGAGCTAAGTCCCAGGATGTTACTTGGGTCCACGGGAGATTTAGTTGAGAAAGATTTGGTGAAAGAAGTCAGGCTCATGGCTAACCTAAATGAGCAAGCTCTTAAACAAAAAGTTGCCTAGAGGCACAATAAAAAGGTCATCCCAGGAGAATTTAAAGTGAATAATTTAGTGCTAAAATAGTCAGATGTTTGAATGACCAAAGCAAGTCGGGAAGGCAAGCTATCCTCCAATTGGAAGGGACCCTTTCGTATCAAAGAAGTACTTGGAAAAGGAGCCTACAAGTTGGAAACTCTAGTGGTTGAAGAGGTTCCCAGAAGTTGGAATATTGTTCATCTTTGAAAGTATTATTCTTAGGTTAATAAGGACTCTCTTTTCCTTTTACTCCAAAAGGTTTTTATTGAGGCCCTTATTTTTAGTTTTCCCGTATTTTAAATTTTCATGTTTATCAGTTGTAGATGACACTCTTTTTCCCTTTAAAAGAAAAGTTTTTAATGAGGCAAAAAATTATGGTGACTTTCCAAGAACTTTACCTCCCATGTCGATTTACTTTCAAAGATACACTACAAGAAAAAACTCCTTTCGTTATGCTTTTAAAGCGTACCGAAAAGTGGGTCAAAAGCGTGGCAGTAGGTAATACCCACGCTTTTGAAGCTATCGGCACGCTTTTTGTAGGGACAGATGCCGCCGCGGCAGTTGTTCTATTGCCACACTTTTTAGAGTGGCCTTTGATCTTCATCTATTGCCACGCTATAAAGCGAGGCTAGACGTGTGATTCTATTGCCACGCTTGTAAAATATACCTATAGGTCAATATATAGCTACGCTTCGTAAGCGTGCATAATATTTAAGAATTTGCCACGTTTTTTAAGCTTGTTCTTTTCTAGAATCTATTGCCATGCTTTTTAAGCATGGCCTATTCCTTTGTCAATTTTTTTTAAAAAAGAGAATATATATTGAGAGAGATAGAGAGAATTAGACATATTTAAAACTTTTACTATTTATTGATTAACATGGTTATGTACATGCTACATTAAATGAGTGAAATATTAAAAAAAAAACAAAAACTATTAATCTAATTCTTGTGAAATTAATTCAAAGCCTGGCTGCAACAAGAACTGCAGAACTTTCTGCAAGCACTCTTTGTAGTGTCGCAAGCATCACCAAATTTGGGACCTTCAACTAGAATGAACAAGATTATTGACCAAAAGCTTGGGAATCAGAAACTCAAATTAATTTGTCTCAACACCTGAAAGTTGACAAATCATTTTAGTAACGCAATACAAGAAATTGAAAAAAACTAAGTAGCCTCTGATAAAGCTTTGATTAGCTTAGAGGGCCTTCCAACTATCCCAATGCCATCAAGAAAGAGAAATAAAAAACAAGGGGTGAGCACAAATGAAAGAATCAATCCAATCAACCAATATTAGTTAATAAACTTGTTGCTGCCTTTCTAAATTAAAAAACAAAAATTACTTTGGTGACTGGTCAGGTTAGTAGCATTGTATAGAATTTATTAAACAACTGCATAATCACTTCTCTTTCCTCAGTTTTCTTTCCTTATCAAAATCTTGTTCAATGTCTAAGTAAAACATAAGAACCTAGTTAAAGAAACTTACCATCTTCAGTTTCCTAAGTTCTCTCCTGCCCATCTTCCCCTTCTATTTGTATTGTGATACTTTTGCTTCTTTCTTGAGCCTCTTGTAAAATTTGGAATCCATATAACACTTATACCAAGCTGCCATATTTGGAAAGAGATTTTAAATACTGATTATGCTTGTGGTCGATCCTGATAAATATTATAGTAGTCCAACTCAAATCAAACCTGAATAATGATTGAGGCTTTACGCTGTTTTTTAAACTTGACCTCTTTGATGTTTTTTAACTAAATCATTCTCAATTTGTTTTTTCAAATACAAAAAAAGCAACAATAATTTTTTAACTAATTTTACATACAAGTCTCATAATCTAAACAGGGAAAAAATAACAATAATCAGCTGATGGGTAATTAACCTTCTCAAAAAATAAGTAAACGATGCAAATGGTTAACAGAGCAGTAGCACACTAGCACAGCAGCAACATCATAATGAAAGAGATAGTAGCAGCAAATAAAGAACTAGCAAAGTATGAAACAAGTACTTGCTATAAAACAAGGGCATTCAAGAATGCAGAGAGAAAAAAAAAAGAATAAGTTCCTATGCAAAGCACAAGCCTGACACTCATTACAGAAATCAATGTCTCCGGAAAACCTTCACCACCACACTTGAGACACACTTGGGGAATAATCAGAATATCATAAAACATGAATATATTTATAATTAATGAATTATCCATACAAACCTTGTATAGAACAGATAGAGGTTTGTGGCTGTCATCCTTTGATATTGCAGCCAATGCATGGACAGCTAACTTGGCCTGTCTCCAATTATTATAAATAAAGATATGGTAAGAAAATTATACCAAAAATTTGGTTTAAAAGTTTAACAACCTTAACAAAACCTTGATGTAATTGCAAGTTGTTCACAAATAGTAGCACCTTGAAGTCAATTAAATTTGAAATAGGCTTCCATAAAAAGAAAAATTACAAGTCAATACATATATAAACAAAATTCTTTTTCCTTCATACCAAAACAACAATCCAAACATACAACAATTACCTTCTCTGACAAAAATGTCCCAAGTAAAGAGCCCCCAAGTACAGCAAGCTGCATATAATAAAATATACTTTCACAATAGAAAGCCTGCCAATATATACTGATATGTGATAAGAAAGTAAAGGAAAATTTACTCAAGGAATATAAATTACATGCATTAAGCTCTTCCATGAGAATTAAGGCCTTCCTCATGCAGATTTTTTAGCCTATTAAATTTATGCTTATTAGACCCTAATCTATTTTAAGCTTTGGAATACAACAATGCTTGTTTAAAGCCATCTAGGAAGTGTGTTGAAAAGCACTAATTAGGAAAATCTGATAAGTAATCCTAGATGGCTTTCAACAATCATTTAAAGTACTAGCTTAGAACAATAATATTGTTACCAAAGTTGCAGCGCCGTGACCAGCTAGCGCTCCCCCTATGACTCCAAGAGGTGAAGAAGCTGCTGCAAGGGCTGAATAGTAAGGGGAATCAAGATCTTGAAGGTGAGTTCAGTGTATCAGGACAAGAAAAAATAGAACATGTATTGCAATTTGATATGAACGAACGATAAATAAAACTTGTGCTTAAAACTAAACTCTTCTTCAGTTTTAAATCAAAGGCAACAAGTAATCATAGACAATGACTATGCTTAAATCTCCAGAAAGCTAACAAAGTGGCCTCAAGGTTTTACAAGCCTTTGAAGCAAATTACAAATTAGAAATAAAAAATTCAATATGATCAAATTGTAAGATTGAATCAATAAGAAACACAAATAGCAAATCAGAAATCAAATAGGGGCTAACATAAAACTAATTAATTGAAACTGAGAATTGAAATCAGTTTAAAATTGAGAATGGAAGTCAGTAAATAATACAGAGGAAGAAACACCTACAGAGTTGATACTTTTCTACACTGACCTAAACCAAATCACACAGAGGCAGTGATCAAGAGAGGGTGCGATGAGACATTACTAATCCCTAAACCAAATCACGCAGAAAAAAAATTGAGACACTGACGAAGGAAACTTAATTGGAAGATGAAGAAAAAACACTGACCTGAAGGAGAGACACTGACGAAGGTAACTGACAGTTGCGCAATGAGCTCAGAGACAAAGGGAGCCAAGGAGTAGCGCGACAACGGAGAGCACCACGAGGAGGGTGGCGCCAGGAGGAGGGAGCAGTGACATAGGTAACGCCGATGAAGGGAGCACCAACAACGGACGTCGGTTGTGATGGACTCTGTGTCTTAGAGAAACAATGGAGGGTTTGCGATAGTGAGTGGGCGCCGATTGTGGGTTTACGAGACAGAGGGAGTGCCGACGAAGGGAGCGACTGTAAACCATGATTACAATATGCATGCAAAGTTTGTGTGATTAGGTTTTGATGAATGACAACCATTATGGAGAATTGATATACAACCACCGAACGTTTGAGGATTCACTTGAAAGCAAAACAACAACAACGACAAGAAAACAAAGTTCATAAGATTGAAGATGATTTAGAGTCTAGGACTTAGGTAAAAATTCTTGTCAAGAACCAAATATAATATCTCTCTCACACACTCACTAAAATATGTTTTAAAGAAATGTTTTTACAAAAACTATAGCCGTATAAGGTTTTGAACCTATTTTATATGCTATATTTAGGTATGAATCAATTATAAGTGTTTTGATATTGATTTTTACATGTTTAAAACGTTTAAAAGGCATAAAACCACCAGGTAATCGATTACCTAAGGCTGAGAATCGATTACCAAGTGTTTGAAAACGTTTTCTTGGTCAAAACCCTATGATAATCGATTACCAAGAGTGAGTAATCGATTACCAAAAGTTGATCATCGATTATCAAGCTTTGAAATTCAAAAAATTAGTTACAACGGCTATATAGTAATCGATTACCATGCTGGATAATCGATTACCTGATGCTGTAAAGCACAAAAACGGCTAGTTTGACAAAATGATTTGATTCCATTCAAACGCCAACGGCCCTATGGCTTTGGGAGTCTATAAATACATGTTTCAGAAGCTCATTTAATACACTTGATCAATTCCAAAGCTTCTTGTTATTATACTTTCATTTCATATCAATTTCAAAGTGATTTTATGCACTAATTTGAGAGATATATAAATTTGGTTCATAGCGCTTCAAATTTGTAATCATATACTCATCTTGTGAGTCTTCAAATTTTGATTTGTTTCACTTGTAAGATAAGAGATTGGTTCTCTTATTGGTGAGCGTTGATAAACACTAGTCGGTGAGATAAACACTTAAGAGAAATCTTGAGGTTGGGTAAACTTCGAGTGAAGTGGGTTATCGAGTTGTACCGTAAGGTGTTCGATTCAAGCTCTTGTTGTAAATGGTTTATCAAGCACCTTGAAGCTTGTTGATAGTGGAACTTCTCAATAGCGATTGAGAAAGAAAGTGGACGTAGGCAAGAATTGAGCCGAACCACTCTAAAGTTGGTGTATTGTATCTCTATCTCTCAACTATTAAATTTTCGTTATTTACATTTATACAAGTGTTTTGGAAAGTACAAGATCCTCGTAAGTACTTAAGAATTGACTTAAGCCCTTGGAAAAATACTAGTACAAGCATTTGAGTCTTTTAAATACCAGGCAATTTAAGCTTCCGCGAAAAATATACATTGTTGTTTGCATACTCAATTCACCCCCTCTTGAGTATACGTGCTACGTGACTTACAATTGGTATCTAGAGCTTTAATCTTTGCGTAGACTTAACAGTTAAAGAGGAACGATCATGGCAAGCACAAGTTTCAACAACAACAACGAAGGACTCTCAACCTCATGTCCTCCACTTTTCAATGGGACAGATTATTCCTATTGGAAAAACAAGATAATGATATGGATTAATGCGCGAGATATAAAGATTTGGAAAGTGATTGAAAATGGAAATCACATCCCAATGAAGGAGACGGAAACAAAGGTTGGAGAGGTCACAACCAAAAGCTCCACGCCAAAACTCGAAAGCGAGTACAATGATGAAGATCTCAAGAAATTGTCGCTAAACTTCAAAGCGATCAATTTTCTTCATTGTGCACTCAATGAGAACGACTATATGAAGATCACAAATTGCAAAACCGCGAAGGAGATATGGGACAAGCTTGAAGTCACATATGAAGAAACAACTCATGTGAAACAATCTAAAATAAATAGATTGATTCATGAATATGAGACGTTCAAAATGAGCGAAGGAGAAAGAATTGAAGATGCTCTTGAAAGGCTCTCCAAGATCTTCAATAGCTTGAGCATGGTTGGAAGAACATATCCCGAGCAAGACATCGTAAGCAAGGTTCTTCGAAGCTTAACTCCTAAGTGAAATTCAAAAATAATCACCTTTGGGATCAAGCAAGAGAAGGTCTTGAAGAATTATATGAGCATATACACGAGCTATAAGTGATTAAAAATGATAAGGAATGCATGAAGAATGAGAAGAAGATGAAATGTTGAAGAATTATGGGAAAAATGCCCCAGGTAATCGATTACCAGGGTACAGTAATCGACTACAAGGGCTGTGTAATCGATTACCAGAGTGCTGAAATCGATTACCTAGAAGAAAATTACGATATTTTAAATTTCGTGAAGCAGTAATCGATTACCCAAGATAGTAATCGATTACCAGGGTTTGAGTAATCGATTACCAAGCCTCAGTAATCGATTACCTGCAGGACAGAGAGCATAATAACGAGTTGTTGGGCCTCCAAATACCATTCTATCACTCTCTTCAACCTCATACACCCAAATTCTCTCAAATTTCATAACCCTAACCCCCACTAAACCTCTCATATCTTCCAATCCTTCAATACCCACTACAAAATTCTTACATATTCGGAATCCTTGCAAGATTTCCTTCGATTCTAACCGATTGAAATCTCAAAACAATGCCTCGTGTCAAAAGACCAACTAAGAAGCCAAGAGGTGCATCATCCTCAATGGAGCCATCCCCTCAAGATCATCCTTTGGCTAAATGGTTCTACAACAAAGAGTATTTCGACCTCTACCTATCGGATTTTGCACCAAGGAAGGTTGTCCCTCCAAGGTACTTAGAATCTAACTTCTTTGATCAACATCATTATCCTAATTTGTTAGGCATATTGGTTAGGCAAAATTTAGTCAATTACATGAAGATTAAAGATTGCTATTATCCGGATTTGATTGCTATTGCCTATACAACTCTTGATGTTGAATTTAAAGAGAATGATATGGTATTCTCATTCAAAATCGGTAAAAACACTTATGCACTAGAATCGAGTGAATTAAGTGCAATTTGGAGATTGAATTATGATGGGGAAAAGGTTGAAAGTGGGAATGCAAGTGAAGAATTTAGGAGAAATTACTCTAAGGTAAATGCTTGCACTATGTTCAATGTTCCCTTTGGTACACCAAAACCAACCGTTGGATTATTAAGTGTTGAGCATCGTCTCTTGCATTATTTCCTCACTTATGTCTTGGTTCCTCGAAGTGGAAATCATGGCTTGATTTTGGATGAAGATTTAGAGATTATGTGGAGAATGGTAAATGGGCACACGATCAATTGGGTTCACTTGATTGTCACCCATATGAGGAGGATTAAACCGGAAAATTCTAAAGGATTGCCTTATGCTATTCTTTAGACCACTCTCTTCAAATATGTTGGTATAGACCTCTCTCAAGCCAACAAAAAGAAGCTAGGGTACAACCATTGCATTGATACTCATGTTCTCAATCACATGAAAAGGAATGAACATGAAGCTCCTCAACAAGAAGAAGAAGCACAACCACAAGAACCTCAAGACAATCCATCCGAGCAACCATCCATGAGAGATTTGATGCAAGCAATTCAAAGCATGGAACTAAACATGACTCATAGGTTGGAAAGAATTGAGCAAAATCAAACAAGAATGACTCGAAGAATCTGAAGAGTGGAGCAATACTTATTTAGTGAAGATGAAGGTGATAATGAAGATGAAGACCAAGATTGATCATGAAGGCTTCATCATGGGTTACCTTGTCTTTTATTTACTTTCCTATATATTTTCTTATGATTATGTTTATGAACTAGCAATTTAGTAAGTTTTTAGGTTTTGGGATTTGGATAATATTGCATATGTTTGATTTCGTTTTATGACTTGTTTTGATTATGACATTATGTTTGAATTATATGCATGCTTGTGTTATTTTGATAAATGACTAAGTAGGTTTGGTACACCTATTCTAGTTAGTATGCATAATTTATTTTATTTAGGGGGAATGTTTTATTATTTTCCTAGTTCTTTTTGATAATGTCAAAAGGGGGAAAATAATTGAGGATATATATATGTTTTATATATATGTTTTAAAAAACAAGTTTGATATTGAATATGCACCCATTAAGGGGGGAAAATGCAAAGTTTTAGGGGGAACTATTGCAAAATTTCAGTATGTTATGTTTTATCATGTTTTATCAAAACTATGTTGCTTTCAAACCTCTTTACTAATATTCATATCCTCAAAATGTTTGTCATTATCAAAAAGGGGGAAATTGTAAACCATGATTACAATATGCATGCAAAGTTTGTGTGATTAAGTTTTGATGAATAACAACCATTATGGAGAATTGATATACAACCACCGAACGTTTGAGGATTCACTTGAAAGCAAAACAACAACAACTACAAGAAAACGAAGTCCGTAAGATTGAAGATGATTTAGAGTCTAGGACTTAGGTAAAAATTCTTGTCAAGAACCAAATATAATATCTCTCTCATACACTCACTAAAATATGTTTTAAAGAAATGTTTTTACAAAAACTATAGCCGTACAATAGCTGTATAAGGTTTTGAACCTATTTTATATGCTACATTTAGGTAGGAATCAATTATAAGTGTTTTGATATTGATTCTTACATGTTTAAACGTTTAAAAGGCATAAAACCACCAGGTAATCGATTACCTAAGGCTGAGAATCGATTACCAAGTGTTTGAAAATGTTTTCTTGGTCAAAACCCTATGATAATCGATTACCAAGAGTGAGTAATCGATTACCAGGCTAGAGTAATCGATTACCAAGAGTTGATACGATTATCAAGCTTTGAAATTCAAAAAATTAGTTACAACGGCTATATAGTAATCGATTACCATGCTGGATAATCGATTACCTGATGCTGTAAAGCACAAAAACGGCTAGTTTGACAAAACGATTTGATTCCATTCACACCCCAACGGCCCTATGGCTTTGGGAGTCTATAAATACATGTTTCAGAAGCTCATTTAATACACTTGATCAATTCCAAAGCTTCTTGTTATTATACTTTCATTTCATAT
>JASCZI010060528.1:36184-52343 GCA_036250425.1 Stylosanthes scabra
CATTTGGTTCATAGCGCTTCAAATTTGTAATCATATACTCATCTTGTGAGTCTTCAAATTCTGATTTGTTTCACTTGTAAGATAAGAGATTTGTTCTCTTATTGGTGAGCGTTGATAAACACTAGTCGGTGAGATAAACACTTAAGAGAAATCTTGAGGTTGGGTAAACTTCGAGTGAAGTGGGTTATCGAGTTGTACCGTAAGGTGTTCGATTCAAGCTCTTGTTGTAAACGGTTTATCAAGCACCTTGAAGCTTGTTGATAGTGGAACTTCTCAATATCGATTGAGAAAGAAAGTGGACGTAGGCGAGAATTGAGTCGAACCACTCTAAAGTTGGTATATTGTATCTCTATCTCTCAACTATTAAATTTTCGTTATTTACATTTATACAAGTGTTTCGGAAAGTACAAGATCCTCGTAAGTACTTAAGAATTGACTTAAGCCCTTGGAACAATACTAGTACAAGCATTTGAGTCTTTTAAATACCAACCAATTTAAGCTTCCGCGAAAAATATACATTGTTGTTTGCATACTCAATTCACCCCCTCTTGAGTATACGTGCTACGTGACTTACAGCGACAACGACGGATGGAGGTTGCAATTAACTCCGTTTCCCTGCGTAGAGTAGTGAAGAGGGAGCGGCGGCGGAGAGAGCACCGATAGTGGTAAAGAGGGCGCGACAGAGGTTGGGGGTTGACAGAGGTTTGGCCAAGACGGAGTGAGGGGGATGCCGAGGGTTTGGGTGAAGATCGAGGGTTTTCTTTCTTTCTTTCTTGAAGGAGTGAAGGAGTTAAGAGATTGACGAGGGTTTTCTTTTTTTCTTTCCTTCTTTTTTTCAAAAAGTAAAGTATAGGCAGGGTAGTCTCAAAAGAAATTTTAGAGGGAAAATATTTAGTTTTGGTGAAAAAAAATTCAGTCTAATTCTGAAAAATTAAGATTGGTGGGAACTTTGTTGCCACGTTTTTTTTAGGGTGCTAATTATCTAGTCAATTGCCACCCTTGATTGAAGCGTAGCCATAGAGCACTTATAGCCACGCTTATTAAGCGTGGCATTGAAAAAGTGTGGAAATAGGGCCAACTGCATTTGCCACCTTCTAAAAGCGTGCTAGTTTCTCTTTATTGCCACGGTTCGGTAAACGTAACAAGTAAAAGGTAGCCATACCTCTGATCAATCGCCACCCCGATAAAAGTGTAGCAATAGACACCTTAAGCCCACGCTTTTGAAACGTATCAATAAAAAAGTGTGGCGACAGACCAAATTTCTTGTAGTGATAAAATCAAAAGGCTAAACGAGGAGCAACATAAGCTCAACATATTACGATTTTAACAAGTGATAAAAGTAACAAAACCTTGAAATGTTACCGACTTGACCAGTAACAAACAAAAAATCGAGAATACTTTACCAATAAGGTAAAGCAACCACAAAAAAGATATTTATAACTCTTGATTTGAATAGAAGATTCATGCACATCCTTATCTTTGGCAATTATGGTACTTCGAAACTTAGCGATTTCCCTCCCAACATCATAACTCAAAACAACCAATCGGAGCAGCGTTTTCTGGATCCGAGTTAGCTCATCTTCCATGGCAAATTCCTCAGTTTCTTCGCTCATCAAGCAACTGCTTATGAATTTGGAATTTTTAAAGCCTTCCTTTAAAACATACCAAAAAGAATCAAGGGCCTCATTTTCACCCAAGACAAATTCTGCATGGGAACTACCTTTCCTTTGTTTCTTGCGACGATGAGAAGGTGGAGGAAATGGGCCCGTCTTAATGACCTCAGAAGTTCGTTGGGCAACGTCTTTGTCAGAATGAGTAGTTGACACATACCCTTCCTCAGTAGCCGAGTTACCGGCTAAAGCCTCCGGCGCATAGCTACAATAGCTTCTAAGCTTCCAGCAATTTTCACTAAAAGAGAAAACAAAAATGGTTATGAAATGGTTATACTCACAACAAAAAGCATGTGCAGAACGTATGATTATTAAAAAATAAGATGGTTAATAAGTTGCCAATGAATTTACAAGCAAGCTCTTTATTAGAGAAAAGGTCCTTAGGATCTAAAGGTTTCACTTCCCAAAGATTAAGCAAGATACTAAAAACAGCCCTTTCCTCGGAACTTAGATCATCGAGGCTGGGTCTTGAAGAAGCAGCATTGTAATTCCAATAAAGATGGAATTTCTTCCTGTTCTCGACTTCTAAATAGAACGGGGTCACTACGGGTAACGATTTAATTTTGAAGTACATTTCCTTGAAGTCATGGTAAGAATCCTCAAACAAAGAAAAAATATGACATCCGGGAAACGCTTTAAATGATGAAAGGTCCTACCATTCCCCCTCTTTTGAATAGTCAGCTTGAAAGGATAGAAAAAGAACTTCGAGAAAAGTTGGAGACCTAGAAAATCATAGACAAGTTCGAAGGAACGAATAATAGACCAACTATTAGGGTGAAGTTGGGAAAGGGAACTCTTGCACTACCGTAGGATTTCCATTTGAAAGTCGAAAAATGATATTTTCCCTCCAACTTTAGTGGACAAGGTATTGAGCACCCAAAGCCAATCCGATTCAGTTTTCGTGCAAGGATTGGAGTAACATACTCTCTCTTCGTGGGTAGAACCACTACTTCATATTTCCTTTCTTCTGAAGGACGGAACACCACTTTAGCAGCTTTAAGCTTCTCCAAGTAGGTAAGAGAAACTTTTGAAGGAGCACCCAATACTTCCTCAGGTACCCAATCGTAGTCCGAAGGGATGTTAGTCGGAAAAATCCACTTCAAGCTTGAAGAGGCTGAACTCGAAAGTCGAGTACTCTGAAAGGGGCGTTCCCTATGTTGAATGAACTTTTTACTAACCATATTTTTCTCAAACCTATAGGGGCACCACAATTTCAAATCAACAAAAGAGACAAAGAACTCAACTCCAAGCAACATAAAAACCCTAACTTTACTAAAAGGATAGGGGACAAAAAAAAGGAAACACAAATAGTGGTACCCCATGCCTAAATCAAATGAAAGGGATGAATACGTTCAATAGCAAAATCAAATGGCCAAGGACTTTGTATTCAAAATGCTCCAAAAAGGAAAAAATAGAAGCTAAGGGTTTTACCTAGAAAATGCACAATGAAGCGACAGGATCTCCAAGAAGTAATTCTTTGAAGAGGAAGACGCACCTAAAGTAACTGAAGAAATTATAGAAGTTCATTAAAAACACTTGGGGCATAAAAAAAAAAAGAAGAAAGGGTTACCTCGCAGAAGCAGCGTGAAGAAAAAGCTATTTATTGGAAAGCCACTTGATTCCGAAGGAGTGAGGAAATGTTACATTTATATAAGAAGTCAAAGGTTAGTTAATATTTTAAATTTTAATAGTTTTCAAAAATTAAAAGCACCAGTGGAATTAAATGAAGTGGTGTAGAGTGGGGCATTCAAAGCTTACTTAATTTTCGTAATAAGATTAAATGAATTGGTGATAAGTGGGGCTTTCGAAACTTACCCATCTTTCGAATGAGAAATTTTAAAATTTAATTTTCTCCATTTTGAGAAATTTAAAAAAAAATCGAAATCTCCATTTAAATGAATTTAGAAAAATTCAAAATTTCTCATTTAAATAATAAATTAAAATGGGCCAATACCGAAACAAAAATGAATGAAATGGGCCTATCGAAACTCGGTAACACTTAGTTCGTAAACATGTGTTTTCGAGTTAGGGCACTGTTTTAGACTAGGCCCATTTGCAAAGTAACCGACTTGGGCCACGATCCTTGAATTTAAGAGAATAAGGTTCAATGTCCAAACATTATAAGTTGGGCCAAAAAGGTATGTCCAATACTTCTATATATTTAGACCTAGAAGCATAAATGTCAAGAAGATTAGAAAACCCTCGTATCCAAAACTTGAGAAGCTGGAAATTTTAGATTCCTACCATAAACGTGCCATAAATAAGGGAATAAAGGAATTCATAAATACCAAATTTAAAAGCTAATAAACTGAAGAAACCACTGGAAAAATGGAAGGCGGATTGAAACTATAAATAAGAGAAGGTAACAGAAGCAAAGGGTAAGTGTGACAAACAACAATTCTTCTAAACAGTTTCTGACTTAAGCATCAGAGTGGCATTGCAGGTTGCCCTCCCGGCCTGGTTCAAGACTTGGAGTTTCCAACTTTGCCAAGAACTTGGCAAGTTCGATTGTCTCAAACAGAACCAATCCTTTTTATTTTTCAACAGATTCAACAAAATGCAAAAAGGGGAAAATAGTTAATAATCAAACAACTATAACTAAACAATAAACAATTCTCCTTAATCATTCGACCGAGTTTTTACCATTATAACTTGTGAATTCTTAATTTGTGCACATAATGAGTGTATGTTAAATCATCTAATGGTCTCATGCAATAATAGCTGGGAACCTCTTTAACCACAATTGTTGCCTAGTTATGGACTTATGTAGAATCAAACAAAAAGGTACAAAGATTGTATTTTAACAAAGGCAGAAATTATTAATTATTTTTCACCCCTTTTTTGAGTTACTATATAAAAAAAATATAAAAAAGAAACATGAATTGAGTTTAATTAAATTAAATTTATAAAAGAGGGTAATTAATTATTTGATTTCCTTAAACTAATCCTAATTGCCTAATTAGTTATTTGATTTCCTGAAGGTCTTCCTTGATTCTCATTGATTTATAATCTTCCGAATCTCTGCATTAATTGTCTTGAGCCTTGGACTTGATTTGAAATTCTGTAAATCCTAGCAGAGACTTAGTCCTTGATTAAAGGGGTTGAAATGGTATTGAAGAAGTGAAATGCCACTTCCCTTTATATTTTTGCACTATGTAATCGATTCTATTGATGGCGAAATCGATTCTTTTGCCTTCAAAACCAACTTAACGACATTTAAATGGCATTTGAGAATCCAAATGTCATTTCCTTTGCATTTTTATACTACAGAATTGATTCTGTTAATGGGAGAATCGATTATTTTGCCTCAAAACCAACTTAACAGCATTCAAATGCCATTTGAGAATCCAAATGCCATTCATTTTTACACTTTAGAGTCGATCCTGTAAGCATCCAGAATAGATTCTTAGCACGGCATCACACTAGAATCGATTCTTTTGAGGCCATAATCGATTATGCTCTTCCTTTGGGCCTTGTTTTTTCAAGTGCAAAGATGATGGTTGTTCTGATAACCATGTTACAATATGCATAAGCTTATTTGATTAGGTTTTGATGAATGACAAACATTGAAGTTGAGGATAAGAGTTGAAAGCAAGCAACAAGACAAGAAGACGAGTTTGCAAGCTTTGAAGATGGTTTAGTATATTAGGATTTAGGTGAACTTCTTGTCAAGAACCAAAGTTTATTATCTCTCTCACATACACACTTGAAAAATGTTTTAAGAAACGTTTTATAAAGTATTTTCGAAAGTGTTTTGATTTATAAACAAAACCATATTATATATGCTAGCAAAAAACGTTTAGAAACTTGTTTTCAAAGCTCCTATGGCTTAGAAGATGTTTATAACATGTTTTAGAAACATTTTCTTGAAGAATAAAACATTTTTGAGATTTTTCCACTGTGGGTACCAGGTACCCACCCTGGAGTAAAGGTACTCAGGAAATAACGCCGTGAGTATCGATACCCATGAGGTGAGTATCGATACCCAGAGCCAAAAACTCAATTTTTTGGCTTAACGGTCACATGAGTATCGATACCCAAGAGTGAGTATCGATACCCAAGTGTTATAAATGTACAAACGGCTAGTTTTTGACACAATTACTCCTCCCCACTTAATTAGCAACGGTCTAATTTCTTTGGAGTACTATAAATAGATGGTTTAAGGTCTAATTTCACACACAACACATATTCTAAGTATTATTGTGCTTATGCTTCAATTTCTACATAATTTCAAAGTGAGTTTTGCACATATTTGAGAGATAACCAAAGTTTGGTTTATAGAACTTCAATTGTATTCATCTACTCTTTCTAGAGAGCTTTCATTCTTTCTACAATTCTCTTTGTTAAAAAGAATTGTGTTTCTATTTGTTTGAGTGACTTGGAGTGTGATTCTCCAAGGGTGTGAGACTTGATAAACACTATAGTCGGTGAGGATACCAAGATAAACACTCAAGGGAAAATCTTGAAGTTGGGATACTTCGAGTGGAGTGGGTTAGGCGATGGTGATCAAGATACCGTGAGGTGTTAGATTCAAGTGCTCGTTGTTGTAAAGGTTTATCAAGCACCTTGAAGCTTGGTTGCTTAGTGGAACTTCTCAATTGCAATTGGGAAAGAGTGAACGTAGGCAATAGTTGTGCCAAACCACTATATATTGTTGTATGATATCTCTCTAAACTCAATCTCCTTTATATTCTTGTTATTTATATTTATACATGTGTTTTGGAAAGTACAAACTCCTTGTAAGTACTTAAGAATTGGCTTAAGTCCTTGGAAAAATACTAGTACAAATCATTTGAGTTGTTTAATTACAAGTTAATTTATATATCCTCAAAAATTTATAATTGTTGTATAGATATTCAATTCACCCCCTCTTGAGTATCCGTGCTATTGACTAACATGTTTATGGCTCAAACTAAACTTCCACTATAGACATATCCACATCAAATTGAAGTCCTAGATGTTAGCTTTCTAACGCCACTGGAACTGCCTCATTTGTATCTCTGTAGCTCAAGTTATCATCACTTTAGTATGAAGAGGTCAAAAGTCAAGTGCCATTTTAGTTTCCCAAATGCTATTTGACACATCTGAATCGATTTTGAAAAGGTAAAATCAATTCTGCAGCCCTCCAATGCCTGTTTTCCTTCAAAATCCTGCAAAATAACCACAATTCAAAGTAGTCAAAGAAGTGCTTAACCATGGGCATAAAATGCTTGATAATCAATAAGGATTCATTAAATTATAACAAAAATAATCAATGAGAAAAATCAATTAAGATGCTCACGCATCAGCTGCTCAAACTGTAAAATATTGTTAAACCGTCCTTCAAACTTTTTTTTCTCTGTTGTTAACTCAACTCAAACTTTACCTTAATTTTTCCAAGTCAATTTTAGTTTCTTTAGGATGTTCATTACTGGCTGCACCTTTAAAACAACATAATGACTGAGGGTTAACAAAGTTGAGTTATTCATCATAACTTACAAATAGATTGTGGGAGAACAGGTGGTTACTTAGGATTTGAAGCATAATGACTGAAATTTAAAGCATTCACTTAAAAGTTTGAAATTTGCATACAATTTAACTACATACCCATTAACTATCAAACCTACAAAACTCAGGCTCGACTAACAAATTCTACAATCAGGGTTCTAACACAAAAAACATAGCTTACACAGAAAGCACAACACTTCTCAGTCAATCTTTCTCTTCCCTGAATAACGCCTCAATATCTTGCTGTTAGAACCTTGGCCTTCAGGGCTAACAATACTACCCACAGCTTTGGTCATGCGTAACTCATTCCCAGGAATCTTAGATGGAGACATGGAGTCTCCAAAGAAGTATCAACATTACTCTGTGACTCAGAATCCTAGGGAATCAATAAAAAGAATAACATTCAATTTTCCAACTTTGTTTACGGTAAAACAAAAGTGAATGAACGATCAAAAGGAGTCAGACTCGTTACCTTTGCCAATGATACAACAGGACCACCACTGCCATTAGAAGAACACTCAGCTGTAGCACTTGCAGGAACCACACTAGATTTAGTTTCATCAACAACCTATTGACAAAAAAAGTTCCATTTCTTATTTAGGTTGACGACGAAAACTTTAAAAACACTGCATCATCATAAAGACCGGTATATATGAACTCGTTACACTCTGTTCCAATGAGATAGATTGGCTTGAATACAAATCAATCAAAGCTTTATCATCACTGATCTTAAACACAGCATAGAACTGATCCACAGAGCCAATATTCTGGCTAGCTACGACGACCTTAAACTGGTAGGTCTTCTCAATCAGTTTTTCAAGAATTTTTTGATAAGAAGCATCCTTTTCATTTTTATGCCAATGGGAATTATAAACAAACAGGGAAACACTTACTCATATAATGAACATGATAGAGAAACAATTTAACATAGCAACAAATGAAAAACTTACACTTAAATCCCTAACATCCTTTGCAGATTTCCCGAGCATCGTGACAGCCTCAGTATTCCAAATCAACAGAATTCAAGTACTTCGGGAAAGGTTTGGGTTGAAGTAAATACGTGATCATAAAAACTGGGCTGTACATACACTTCATCCAAGTACACATAGGGATTAAAGAGTTGTATAACCAAAATCAATGGCTCACTGTGAGGGAGAATGCTTGTGTTGGGATTAACTCATCAATGGCATCGGGTATTGAATATCTAGCTGATCTTCCTATGACAGAGTTCACAATAATGAGTGCTCCAATTCTCAAAACATTTGGTTTAGGAACAATATTAGATAGAATCTACAACTATAATTATCCACTAAGATAAATTTTGGAGGATAACACTCATGAAAAAGGATAATTTCATGATATACTAATGATAATCATTATTGCACAAAGAAAATTGCAGCAAGTACTCCCCACTCCCCACAGATTATCCACACTTAAGATTTGTGCACCTTAAACTAAAAAGCCTTTAATTAAATATAAATGAAGATAGAAAACAAAAATAAGCAAGACCAAATAACAAAATAAAAGGAAATTCTTCCTTTCTCTCAATTGAAATTCTTACAACTGAAATGTATACCATTTTCTGCTTGTTATTACATTAACAGCCACAGCCACTGTCAAAAGGCGATTCTTCCTTTCTCTCAATTGAACTAAGCTCTCCCTTCACTCATTAAACAACACTAAATAAGTTACAATGTAAAATAAGTTTTGCAATATCAACAAATGAAATTTCAAGAAAGCACTAAATAAGTGTAAACGACTCACATAATCAACAACCCATGTAAAAAACCTCATACTTTTCCAAGATGGGGAAGAACAGATCAATTCCAAGGTTGCAAGAACCCAATCAGAATTGTTTTATTTTCTTCTTTTCTGCAACTTCAAATTTGATATCAATTAAATGTTTTATTAAAAAAAATAAAAACAGAAATAGAGTTGGCAAACCTACTTCAGTTCTGCTTTGCCAACAAAGCTCTATCGCATGTAATGGCTGCCTCTAGTTGATTCTGACTCGATCCCAGTGTCGTAATGCCACTGTTTGTTGGTCAGGCGCGCCGCTGATCTTACGAGAGGCTTTGTTGCGTCTTCCCTGTTCGGTCATGCTCTCCCTTCTCTTCGCTGTGAGGAGCTTGCCCGTAGTTGTTGCCTCGTCCAAGTGGAGCTGCTGACCAAGCTGCCATTATCGCATCCTGCTGCACTCTTGAATAAGAAGATGCCTCATGTGTGTGTCTCTCTCACCCTCTATGGCTCTATTTATACCATTGGCGACACGAGACGAATTGCCTCGAGTGGCCCTTTTTCGAGATTCAAAAAGCGAAACCCAAATAAGCAGTGCCAAAATAATCATTTTTATTACCATTGGATAAAAGGGATAACGATCTGTGTGCTCTCCAATCGGAGAATGGAGTTTCTGTTTCATAGAGGGAGCTGCATTTTAATAGAGGAGATCGTTTGCTAGAGTGGAGTGCTCCACTTGGACCATTGTGGAAAACCCTAAGCTACAACAACAATGGAGGAACCGGTTGGAGATTGCAGAGCCAACGCGTCGCGACGATAGAGTAGCAATTCACTGTTCTTGTGTACAAGCGTCGCTTGAGAAACCACATGGAACATTGTGTGGCGAGCCTAGTGTAAAATTTTAAAATGATGGTATAAATATGTAAGTCCTAAAGAAAAATCAATGTAGCTAGGATAAAATAGTTTGGTAAATTCATATTTCTACCTCCTAGTTAGCATTGAATGCACTATAGTGGTATACCATGATAATGACAAATTTTGGTGTGAACTTGTTTCTGTGAGCTGAATTTCAAGGGATTGGAGACTACCCTTTATGAAAATCAAGGGCATGCAAAATTCATATGCTATGCACTATGCAACTTGTTTATTATGAGGCATTGTTAGGTGGTTTGCGTTGTGGTTTGAATATATCTTGTAAATTTCTATTTTTCACTTTCATTTTGCATTCACCATTCTTTTTCAAATAAAAGAAAAAATGTTTATGGTATTCATTCTCTTTTCACTTTCTCATTGAGCCCCACTCATCCTCCTCAGCCCCTTTCTTGCCTCTCTCAAATCTCGTTTAGTCTCATAACGCTCTCCCCTCTTAGCTTCATAGACTTATCTCGCAGCTCTCATTCTCTCAGTTCTTAGCTCGCCGTCCATCGCTCATTTCTCTCTGTGGCAATGTCTCTCAGCTCTCTGTGAGATGTCTTTTAGCTCTCTCTGAGTTCTAGTTTCGCCTTCTGCTGTTCCATCACTTCAATTTTGTGTTTTGCTTTTTGCTTTTTTAAGATTAAACGTTTTGTTGCTAAAAAATTCTAATTATGTAATTCTACTTTTAATTCTCTCTTGCTATTTTAATATTTTTCTTTTATTATTTATTTTAAAAAATTTATGATTTGGAAGTTGATAATTGATCGATAATGGACTTCAATTTCTTTTATCTCACTTTGTATTAATAATATGTTTTATTGGATTAATACTTAGTTAGGTCATTTATATTGAATTTAATATTGATTCTAATATAAAGAGTTTTATACGGTAATTTTTTATGAATTTAGAAAACTTGTAATTCTAATCTGAAGCTTGTCCGTGTGTTTGGAAAGTCTTTTCGTAAGTCAATGGAGCGGGGAATGAATTCCTTTATCATTCCTTTTTTAACGAAAATGCTTAAACTCGCAGGTTGGCAAAAAGATGGTTTGAGGATCTCTAATTGGCGGGAATATTTACTTATTTTTGCTAGTATAGAAAATTAGTAATATACAATTAGGGCGGGTTTGGTAAAATTTTTTAGTTAAGTGCTAATACTTTTTTACACCAGGAGCCATTATTTTATGTTTATTAACTCAAAACCTCATAGCTTTTTTAATGGCTTTTGAAAGCTAGACAGAGTGACTTTTCAAATCTGGTTTTGACTCATCAAAAAGTGAAATGACTAATTAACCTTATATTTTAATAAGAAATCAATTTTATCCTCAATTAATTGAATTAATTTTACATTAATAAAAGTCGTACTAACAAAAGGTCTATTTTAGTAATTTTATGCCTTATTAAGAGCTAATTTTGAGTTATTTTACCAAACGATCATGCTTGACTGAAAGTAGTTTTTTGAGAGCCACAACATTACCGAACCGGGCATTAGTTGTTTGCATGGTTCTAAAAACTGGCCGATCAAACCAGAAACCGCCACTCATAACGGTTTGGTTCACCTCAACAACGGCCAACAAATCGTCAAATCGGCCGGTACAATCGAAGCTGGTTTTCACTCCAGGGTTCATTACGATGTCGTTTCATGTAAAAAAAATAAGGGAAAAGTACAAAAATACCCCCGACCTTTTAAATCTGGACAAAACTAACCTTCATCTCTGGGAAATACAATCATGCCACCAACTATTCTGAAAAGGGGACATCCCTGCCCCTTTGTAACTCTGGCTTCCAAAAACGTAACGGGAGGTGGGGATGTGGACACTAACGGAGCCTACATGGCCGTTACGGTGCCATGTGTGCATCATCACTTGCCAACCCATCAAAACGACGTCGTTCCACATTTGAGCCTGCCAATACACAAAACGATGTCGTTCCCTTTCGAAAGAGGGTGATTCATTGCCATATAACCCCCCACTCCCATTCTGAAATTACATTTTGCCCTAAACCCCTTCACCTTCACGCAACCGACTTGTTTCTCGTATCTTCCCCTTATTCCAAGCAAACTGAGCTTCGTCAACGGAGAATCAATCGTGGAAGTGGAAGCTTAGGTAGTTTGCCTGGGAAGCGGTTCGTGAACCTTCACAGAAATCGTCGCAGGAATCATCAAGAAAAGGTAAGCTACCCCTATCCCCCACTCAAATGTTGATTCAGAAAATATTTTTTCTTTTGTATTCTCGTTCTGCATGTTAGTTTGTTATTAAAATCGAAATGTAGGTAGTCGGAGGTGTAGAAATTTCAGATTATCGTTCGGTTAGGGTTTGTTGTTTCTGAGTGTTTCTTCTTTGGGGTTTTAATTTGGTTCAGGTTGCTGATGGCCGCGATATTTGTGACACCGGTTTTTCATGTGGGAGGAACATTTGTTACGGATGAGGATGGTGAAGTTGTTTATCAGGATGGAAAGGTGGAAAAGTTTGAACCGATGGATGTTGACTTTGTTGACTTCGTTAACAATGTGTGAGGAGCTCAGATGTTACCTGATGCGGAGGATGGCAAAGCACATAAGACTTCTGGCAAACTATACTGGTAAACTAGCCCCAGTCCAGCAGAAGAGGCTGGATAAATTGATCCGTCCAAGCAATAGGTGGATTGCTGTGTGGGCCTATGATGACCCAAGGATGGACTTTGAAGTTACTAGGGGAAAGAAAATAGTTGTTGTAGATCTATCTAAACACATATGTTCTTGAAACACATGGCAACTGACAGGTACACTAGCCAACTTCGAAGTTATAAGCACTTCATCTGTTTATGCATATTTGTAATGTTTGGCTTCTTTGCAGGGTTACCATGTGTGCATGTTATGGCTGCCATTAGGAAGAAGCATGAGAAACCCGAAGACTTTACTCACAAGTGGTTGTGCATGGAGTCAATTCATGCAATGTACCAACACAACATTTTCCCTGTACCGAGTGAAGAGTATTGGACCACCACCATGTAAAAACAAATGTATCAGTCATAAAGAGGCTAATTAGGAGACCCAAAGTACATGCCAGGAAGAGGGATGCGGTTGAAGATCTCATTGAGGGTCACAAGTTGAAGAAAACATTTAGGGTTACATGCAGCAAGTGTGGGGAGAAGGGACACAACTTCAAGACATGCAAAGGAGCTGCTGCCAACCCTAAATGGAAACCCAAGACGAGGAAGAACAAAAGAGGGGCTTCCACTAGTGGGACTGCGTCTGAAGTGCAGATCTCACAATCTGCACCCCCACTAGAGGTATGAACATCGTGAATGTTAAACTCAAGATGGGTGGCTTTCATGTCATTTTTTTAGAAAAGTCAAGGTTGTATTAGTATTTTTTAAAAATTGTTGGGGTTATATTTGTTCTTATATTACTAACCCTATAATTCAACTATACATTTCTAATACAGGGTGAAGGAGGCAACGACCATAACCAAGCATCTGAAATTAATGCAACAGAAGCACCTGCCATATTGGAGACTGAGGTACTCTTGCTTGTACCCCATCATGCAATATGGAATGATTGGTCTATATCTGATGGATTTCGTGTTGTATGTGTGGCTTTGTTACTAGGTGCCCGTCCTAAGCAAGAGGACATTTAGGCCTAAACAGACCATCAGGAGGAAGGCACCAACAAATCAGCCATCAACAGAACCTAACCTTCCTGCAACATGCTAAGCACCAAGATCTCTAATAGCAGGAGCATCAGCGAAGACCATGGCTGTAGCAGGACCTGGAGCACAAAGGATCTGGCATTTCATGCCCACTCCTGGTCTCAACGAGAAGAATTAGTCTGCAGCTCTGTAGGGTTAACAATTAGCCTTCCTTTGATGTCTGTAATTCGTCCAAAACAATTAGCCTTTTTTTGTGGTTAGCAGAACTTCTCTACCTTAATTAACTAATCAAGTGGTCATTGTATGAACCATGCCCTATGTAGGATTATTTATTTTGGGATACTTGATTATGTATCAAAATATTTGCTATCTATTTGATACAATCCTTTTGGAACACTTTGTGCTTTATGTTGAGGCTTATGTGTGATCATTCATTCATTTGTACCATATTTGTTAGTCTGCATTCATTCCAGTTAACTTACAAGCCAGTTACACCTTCCATATTTGAGGTATAGTTGTTCTGGAGTTTTAACATATTATCAATAGCATAAATTGCCATGTAAAAAAAGGAAGGTAGTGCTTTCATTTTAGGTAAATTACAATCCATAACAGTACAGTTATCACCCTAAACCCTTCTTCTTGCTTGATTTTAGCCTAGTACACCCCAACCTAAGTCATACCAACTAAGTACTTTTAGAAGTCACTTATGGTTACCGAAATATAGAGCAATGACCATGGAAAGAGCAAGCACACAAACAACCAAAAACTTCATGCTATCCTTCTTCTCGATTGAAGCTATTCTTCTTTCCAATTCCGACACCCTGTTTTCGACATTCAATCTCCAAAAGTGTTCATCAACATCAACTTCATCTTCCTTAATACTCTTGGTTTCGGCTACCCTACCAAACTTGGCAGAATGTTGGTCTAACCATAGGAAGAATTTGCAATGGTTCATTCTAATCTGCAAATCAACAGGTGCAATGGTATCAATAACGAGAGAGCAGTGTAAGGCACAACCACAGCTGTAACATCCTAATACCGATTAACCATGCCGCGGACATAATTAACCATTATTAGTTGTCACTACTTACTTTCATACATATTCATACATAATTTTTTTTTTTTTTTTATAAAGTAGAGCCATACTCTCCAGATACATAAAACTCGTTTTATATATTAAAATAAAACATTTACAATTGATTCCTAAACATTATACCTTGACCTGCGAAGTTTTGGTCATTACATATACATAATATAATTAATAGGGACTCTACTAATATACCTTCCTAATTCTCCGTTTCATACATTGGTACTCGACATACACATTGGAGAACTCCGATAAACTCTTAGGATAGAAGATACTTCGCTTGCTTTCCAAATGAGAACCTGCATCTGAAAAACATGAATATAATACGGGTGAGAATCCCAACCATTGGATTCTCAGTACGGTAAAAGCTCCGTAACCACATAAAGTAGCTAGCAGGATCACCAAGGCAATCCTACTCGTACACTCGGTTTTTCTTTAAACTTCCCTCTCTTCGTATCATACAAACTCTATCTTTCTAACTCTCAATTCTATTCGGAAAATATCATCTATGTCCTCATATTCCTACAATATATTCCTTTTATTTACTCAGAATTATTCCTATTACCAATCTTACCCTTCATAGCCTAGTACGTATTTTGTCATGCTCCTTTTATTCTTTCTTATATTTCTCACTTAATCTTTCCTAGGATCATTTTTATTCTAGCATCATCATTCATATCATGTCATAGTCACACACTTCATAGACTAGGGCAAACACATACAATTCTCACAAACATTTTCCATAAGCAGTTAGCAAATACAAATACATCTATTGTTATCACACAAGCAATCACAATCCATGTCAAACAAATGCATATGATGCATGTATGTCCTACGGCCAATGAGCTCATTAGGTCGGTTATAGGGCCAACCCGACCTGGTCCGGTAGCTAACCGTTGGACCACATGATCCGGGAGCAAGCGGGACATAACCACCATCCTTGCCTCTTACCCCAGACACGTCATTAATAATCCGGGAGCAAGCGGGACATAACCACCATCCTTGCCTCTTACCCCAGATTCTTATAAGCACCCGAGGTTTCCATTGGTTAAAAGCTTTTTGGAAGGGTTACCATCGGGGCATAATGCGTTACATGAGATGTAATCATTCAAAGAAGGATTGGAAGCTCTCTCTTCATAACATTATTCCTTTAAAATTGCAAAACAGACTCTCCAGAATCGACTCTGAAGAACTAGAGTCGACTCTGTAGAGTCTTGAACTTCATTTTCATAATTTTAAACATGTGAGAATCGACTCTGGTTTCCCAAGAATCGACTCTCGTTGCTTCAGGAATCAAGTTTTGAGAGTTAGAATCGACTCGGGACCTCTCAGAGTCGATTCTCTGCATCAAACTTAAAACCATTTGCCTCTGTGAAATTGGGAATCGACTCTGGACCTCTCAGAGTCGATTCTCTGGAATCAAACTTAAAACCATTTGCCTCTGTGAAATTGGGAATCGACTCTGAACCTCTCAGAGTCGATTCGAAATACTTGGAACCTTTTTAAAATGAAACTCAAGCTTAAGAGAGTTGACTCTGAAGGCCTGGAGTCGATTCTCTGAGGCTCAGAAAGGATGGATTGGCCTCTATCCAGTTTAGGAATCGACTCTAGAGGCTTGAGAGTCGACTCTTGATGCA
>JASCZI010060528.1:62653-74509 GCA_036250425.1 Stylosanthes scabra
TCAAGCACCATTTTTCAGCTCTCATCACTTCCCAAGCTCTACCAAGCTTGCTAGTGCATCATCTAACCTTTATCTATCATCAATTATCATCTACAATCACAATAATATACCCAAAACCCAAATTCTATCAACCTAGGGTTCATATATAATTAATGAACATAGGGTTAAAAACATCTCACCGGTTTATAGCTTCATGGTAGCTCAGAACAAGCTAGAGGAACACCTATATCACCTGAAATTTCGAAAATCAAACAAGGTTAGGAACCCTTGATTTTTGCAGGTTTCAAGAAGAAAATTAGGCAAGAATTTTCGATATTCATACCTAATTGTTCGGTTAGAAACGTAGAGGAAGTTGAGAGCTTCGCGTAGCCACAAACGGTGCGTCAATCGAAGCTCCGGTGTGGAAGTTGCGGTCGCCGGAAGGTGGCACCACCACCACCACTCTCATCTCCTTTCTCTCTTTTCTTTCCTTCTGTTCTTTCTTTCTCTTCGAAGAAGAAGAGAAGAATGAAGAGTTTTGGGGCTTCAGCCCCTTTTGTTTCATTAAGGAAGGGTGGTTAGGTAACTTCGCACATTTGGCTCACCTCGGGCCAAAATCTTTAAGATAGGTGTTTCGCGTTCGTGTTCTAAATATTTTTCCTGATCATATCCACTCCTTCATTTTCCTTCTTGCTGCACTTTGGGTGACGCTTTGCCGGTACCGTCACTAAAATAACGGTGCGCTTTCCGGCGCAGCTTGAACTGGCTGACTAGCTGCTTGCACTCGGAAAATTCACTGAGTCCAAATATCTCCGCAAAAATCCCAAATTCCGAGTTTATCGTGTCCATTTAGGCTTGGTTTCCTTACCGTCTCTATAAACTTTAATGGCATAATTAACAAATAATTACGCCGTTTCGGTTTACCATAAAATCGAGGTGTTACAACAGCAATGGAGAACACACACATTAATTTCTCAACTTAAAGAAGGGACATCCGAAGAAGAGCATGTTTGGGTTATTAGGTGTTTTGGAGAGGTATAGCACCTCATACACATCGCAGTGACACTTCGGAGCAACTCCATCCCTCTCATGACCCACCTTCGCAGCGAAGAAGCATTGGGTCTCCGAAGATTACCGGTCTCCTCTACTGCCACCGCCACTCCTCCTTGATGCTGACGACCCACCTTCACTATCCATTTCCATGGGTGTTTTCGACAAGAGTGTCTCCACGATGGTTGCAGCAAGAGCTCGGGGCCTTCCAATGAGGGTGATTGTGATTCTCATCCCTATATGGAGTATTAGGGTTTGGAGGAATTGGGAAATTTTGG
Source organism: Stylosanthes scabra (assembly GCA_036250425.1). NCBI lineage: Eukaryota > Viridiplantae > Streptophyta > Magnoliopsida > Fabales > Fabaceae > Stylosanthes > Stylosanthes scabra. Next base: position 63,961 of record JASCZI010060528.1, read on the forward strand.
AACGACATCATTTTGGGAAAAAGGGTTATTAGGGCTCAAATGTGGAACGACGTCATTTTGATGGGTTGGCAAGTGATGATGCACACATGGCACCATAACGGCCATGTAGGCTCCGTTAGTGTCCACATCCCCACCTCCCGTTACGTTTTTTGAAACTAGAGTTATAGAGGGGCAGGGATGTCCCCTTTTCAGAACGGTTGGTGGCATGATTGTATTTTCCAGAGGTGAGGGTTAGTTTTGTCCAAATTTTAAAAGGTAAAACTGGTTGGGCGCAACAGAGCTCCCTCACTCTCTTTTCTCAAAGACTCAAACATTAACGGTGGAACCCTAGGCAGCCCCTAAACCCTCCATCTTCGACGAACCGTTGCCCACAGCTCTGTCTTGTCGTCGCCGCCGCATATCCATATGCATCTCAGTCGTCCTTGTACTCTGTGTCATGCCCTCGCTTGCTGAAGGTAGAGGTTGAACCCTCACATCGTCCCTGCCCTTTGCGTGGCCGTCGTCCTTGCACTCTGTGTCTCCGTCGTCGCCCCCTCTCAAGGTAAAGGTTGAACCCTCGCTTGCGATTTCTTCTTCCTTTCTTTAATTTTATTTTTATCAAATTAATTCTGACTTAATTTTTTTTTTAAAAAAAATCAAGTTGAGATTTGAGAATGTTGCTAATTTCTTTCATTTGCCGTTGTTGTTATTGCTTCTTCTTTATTTTGTTGTTCTTACTGATTTGAAAATTAGTCTAAAAGATTATCGATGTTGCCGCTGTAGTGTTCTATTGTTGTAGTGTTCTTTGTTGTTATTGTTACTGCTTCTTCTTTGTATTTGCTATTGAATATTATTATTGTTGCTGCTATTGTTTAGGGTCTATAAAATTTGTTGGTTCTGCTGATGGTTTATAAGAGTTTAGTTAACCCTAAATTGAATAATTTTCTGGTGCTGCATGTTTCTTCTGTGTTCTTAATAATTTCTGTTGGTTCTTGTTCTTGCTGTATGTATGTTGTCAATTAGATGTTATAAAATTTATAAAAATAAAAAGGGATTTAATCTTTTGGTGCACATTGTCTTTCCAGTTTCCATGTGTATTTTTAATTACCTTGATTATAAATTTTGTTTATAATTATCTTTCAAATCTTCTAACTTTTATAATTATCATTTTCAAATCTTCCCCTTTTACCATGATTTCTTCTTGAATCTTTTTGTATTTTGGAGGTAACAAATCTTCTCATTTTTATAGTTATCTTTCAAATCTTCTGAGGTTTTGCACTAGATGTAGAAGGAGGGACTACAATCAAAATTATATATTTAACCTTTAGATTGTATATTCTGCATGTGTCAAGATTTTGATTGTGATTTTATCTAATTTTCACTTAAATTTCTCATGGCTTTTTGTATATGCAGTTTTGCATGTATGAATTATGATGTATTCTTGGTTTCAATTTAACTGTAGTTATATGATTTGATTTACTAATTATTAACTTTAATTAATATTTTTTGGTTGATTTATAATGGTTGCAATTTTTTTTCCAGTTATTATCCAAAAAAGTATCAATCAAGATTTGATTTTATATATTTTTATAAAACGATTATTCTAGTTAAATCTTCGATTGAACTGGCTGAACCTACAAAATTACTAACCGATAACAACAACTAACCAATAACTTGGGCAATTGATAACTAGTCCGGTTTTCAAAATCTTCTTAAATTCTTTTACGCTAAATATTCATAAAAATTAAATTCTTTTATATTATTTTAGTTTAGATTTTAAAAAAGTTAAAAAAATACCTTACTGAGTTTAATGGGTTGGCCCGCCAGCCCCATTTCTGGCGGGCTTCCGGGCCCACCTTGCGACCCCTTAACTCAGTTTCCTTTCTCTCTGTCTCCGCGAGTTTTGAGGCATCTTCCGACTTCGATAATCTCTCGTCTTCTTCTCTCTCATTACTGACCGTCTTCTTTCTTCGCTTTTCGCGGCAGCTGCAGTCTCTTCCAAATAGGCGGCGGCGAGGTTCCTTTTTTTCCTCTTTGCTTTCTACGCTCTCTCATTTTTTTGCTTGGTAGTTGGCGCTTATCTTGTACTCTTTCTCTGCTAATGCATATTCCATTTACTTTTCAAACGCTTAATTAATTGTTTTTTGTCAATCTACTTGTATATTGGTTGGTAGAAGCAAAATATTTTCACTTCACATCATTTAATACCCTTGCTCTGTGAATTTGTCTCTTCATCTTTTGTATTCCATGCGAGTTTATTCTCTTCAATTCGTTTATTCTTCATATTTATGCGATTTTAGGGTTTTGTAATCCCCTCATCAACTCCTATGTTAAATTCAAGACTTCCAAGACTCGGAGCATGGATCGCCAACCGCATCTTCACAAGTACATCACTGAATTTTTAACCATATTTCGATGCATCCCTTTTTCTTTTTTCCCCCTTAATTACCAATTTAATTGTTTAGTTGTCTTACATGTCAAAAATATCTAATTCCTTTAAATACATAATTCAAAAAATCATTTTTTCAGGGAATTATGCATCCATTTATAGAGGAAGATATAATCAAAGCACCAGAAACCATCACCTGCAACCTCGGGCAGTAAGTATGATTGCATCATTCAATTTAAATTCGACAATTTCAAATATCTAAATTTGGCTCTTTGCTTTTTCGTATATGATATTTGGCTTTTGTTGCCCCAAAAAAAGAAAAAAAAAAAAAAAGAAATACTGATAGTTTACTGATGAGGTTTGACTAGTCTAAGAATTTAATTTTGACCTTTGTTTGGCTGATACTGTGAATAATCTGTTTTTGTTTGTTATTTGAAGTTCTGCTTATGACTTTGATGCAATTCTTATTGAACATGATTTTAACCATGGATGCCTAATTATGGACGGTTGTATATCACTCAAAGCAATTGAAGCTTTTGAAATATTAGGTGAGGCTGATAATAAGATTATACATATTCACCAGTTCAGGGGGTTTCGATGAGTTGAATCAGTGAAAGTTGTCCCATTTAGTCAAGAACTTAAGATGTCCAATGTGTTTTGGAAATGAGTTTATTTGCTTTGTAATTTTGTCTCAAAATGGATTTCGTTCCTTAAAAATTCTTGTTACTAGAGACAGATTTCATTGCAACAATTTTGGCAATTGGTAAAGGAAATAACCCGGGAATATGGAAATCTCTGAATGTTGTAATAGAATTTTACACTAGATAAAAGAATTCATGGGAGAGTAAGTGAGGATATATTACAAACTTAGAATAATATATATTTAGAAGTTTCCCCAATTGCAAATTAAGTGCTATGATATTCCTGGACACCATGTATATTTAAATTATACATGTATACATATTTATGGATTATTAGCTAAATAGTTTCATAAAATGTTTGTTTTCTTGTGGCATGTTTATATGTTTCTGTTTTTAATGCTAATTATTATTATTTTGTTAGGTACAGTTTCAACAACTTTCTCTTAATAAGTTATGTGATGGAGCTATGTTTGGAAAGCATAATTTCCTATCAACAACTAGCAACGAAGGAAATGAAGAAAAGGAAACGTAAGTCCTTCTTTTTCCCCCTCGAAATATAATTTTGAGATTGCATTTTCTGTAGTAGTGTGTGCATTTTCATGATTTGATTGTAGTCAAGTAACATGATTTACCTAAATAAACTCTACGCTTTGCCTTCCCCGAATTAAGTTGAGACACAATTGGAGTTAGGAATTTCATTGTTACACCTCATTTCTCTATTTTTGTCCCTTTTCCCCCCTTGCACTGTCCTCTGCTGTTGCTCCGCATATTATCCCGAAGCCTTCCTATAGACTATGTATAATACAATGTTTCTCACTTTAAAGTTTAAACGCTGTTGTTTTCTCTATTGCTTATTCTGTATATACTTTGTATAAATTGGAAATATTTATCTATACTTCTCAAGTTGGTGGTCAGCTTGCTATCTAGTATCCAGCTATAGCAGTTTTTGGGTAGGCCATTGTATCTTGATCCAGGATTAGCTACTATGGTGTTGGGAAGGTTCACCCTGATTGGAAAAGTTACAAGTTAGGTGATTTTGGTTTATAATGGTTCATACAATTTTATTGGGAAGGTCACAGTTTGTGCGTAATTTACCTTTATACTACTAAGTTGTAATGGTTAAATTCTTAATGGGATACAAGAACTCAATGCACAGAATGCTAATATCTTGTGATTGCTAAGGTTTTCCACTTTAATTTACACATGTAGTGTGCACTTTATCAGTATGGGTTTCTGCTGTTAACCATGGGGTTGTAACATTTTACCATCTTAGAATGATTGATGTTGGTGTGTGGTACCTAAATGGCACTAGTAATGATTTTGAGTGAGTCTCGAGTTAATTCTCTGGGTCATACTTTTCTTGAAACAGCTTTCATTCCATTTCTTTTGGCAGTGGACAATAATACTTATCAAATGCTAAACTGACATTCTAATCATTGTTCAGTGCTAACTCTACATAAGACATACAACACAATTACTGCTTTATATTCCTTACATATTGGATTAGATGAACACAATTCATTGTGTAAGTGTGTCCTTATTTGATTAGATGAAGTGCTTATGTTTCTATATCTTCATCAAAGGTTCGGGTAAAAATTCATGCTTATCATTTGGTTTCTTACTCTTTGATCCAACTATGTGCAGGATAAATGTGACGTTTGTTGATAAAGATGGGGAGGAACACCATATTAAAGTCCCTGTTGGAATGTCGATGCTAGAAGCTGCACATGAAAACGACATTGAACTAGAAGGCAGGAGCTTTGATTTTATCATTTTTCTTATTCTACAATAAATTGTCATTTTTTATTGTTTTGAAAAATCATTTCTTTAGTTTGGGTAACTTGTTTTGGCTGCCATCTCTCATGATGGATATATTGATCCATCTTATACGCCCTTATTTTTTTTAACTAAGTTTGTGAGTCTGTGTTATTACATTTCGTTTTTGCCTCCTCTCAAGTTTCTTCTGTTCTTGGGCTTTCGAAGTTGCATAATAGTATATTTTTTATTGATTCAGCTTAGGTTCACTTTTTAACTATTGTTATGTTGTTTTGCAGGGGCATGCGAGGGCTCACTTGCATGTTCAACTTGCCATGTTATAGTCATGGTAAATTAAATTAATGGTTTAATTATACCGAATTTTCAATTAGGTCTTTATATATTTTTTCCCCTTTCAATTAGGTCCTTGCACCATATTAGATTTTATAATTAAATTCCTACCGTAACAAAAACGTTGAATATAACGGAATATTCCGGTACATAAAACGAATATACATCTTCTTAGGACACAAGCCTTAAAAGAATATACTCCCATACAACGCAACATTGCATTATATTTAATGTTTCTTTTTAGGGTATGGATTTAATTACAAAATTTGATATGGTGCAAGGACCTAATTGATAGGGAAAAAAAAGTATAAGGACCTAAATTAATTTATCATGTTTATGAAATTGCTCATTATTTTCCACATACATGAGTGTCAAGTTGCTTGATTCTGAACTTTGTGCAGGATGTAGAACAGTACAACAAATTGGAAGATCCAACTGATGAGGAAAATGACATGTTGGATCTAGCTTTTGGACTTACTGAAACGTGAGTTATTTTAATCCAAACATGGGATCCCTCATATGTATATTTTGTATTAGAACCCTAAATTCTTCCTAGACTAATCTTGGTAGTTATACAGTTCACGTCTAGGTTGCCAAGTGATTGCTAAGCCTGAACTCGATGGGATTCGTTTAGCTATTCCAGCTGCCACGCGAAACTTTGCGGTTGATGGTTACGTGCCGAAGCCACACTAATGATTATACAATTCAGAAGCTTGAGTGCAAAAGAATGCCAACTGATACGGTTTAGGATTTGGAGGTTTAGGTTTTGTAGCTTAATATTGGTTTTATATAAATGAACATTTACATCTTAGCCATTATTTTTGTGCTGAGTTGTTTTGTGGGTAACAAGCTACTCAGTACGAGAGAACCAAAGATTTGTCACTTTGTTGGGAATTTTCAGAGTCCCAAGTATAATTGCATGCCAATAAATTGCTTATATTGTATTAGTTTAGGTAAATTAATTTGGTAGCATGTTAAAATTGATTACAATCTAGTGATCTACCATTCCGTTGTTTGTACCTTAAAATTGGACCAGCTATCATATTTCATATATCCAGTGATTGAAGGTAACTTCGAAATTTTTTATTTTTGACTCCAAATCTGTTTCTAATTTGAAATATTAGCACAGCTTGTGGAGCATTTTTTTTTTAATTTTATAAAAGGTAAAATAGTTCTTTCTTTAAAGTTTTTGTTGTATCAATATTTTAGGAAGAAGAGACAAAAGTATACATAAATTATTACACGGTGGACAAAAGTATACATGAATTTTTTTAATAATTTAAATGTACACAAATTTTTTAATGATCTAAATGTACACATGAATTATTCTATTGTTGGATAAAATTATACATAAATTTTTGGGGAATATGTGTACTTTTGTCTAACGATAGAATATTTCATGTGTACATTTGGATCATTAAAAAATTCATGTGTATATTTGGGTTATTAAAAAAATTTATGTGTACTTTTATCCATCGTATAATAATTCATGCGTATTTTTGTCCATTCTTTCCAATATTTTAAGAGTAACTTTGAAACTTCTATAAAAGAGTAAACATCCTTATGAGTTATGACAATTTCAAGTAAAGAAAGTACAGGTAACCAATAATTTTTAAACCAACAAATCACCCAACAAAAAATAGAACATTCATAACCATTATTTAGAGAACATCTACCATGAAAGTTATAGAACATCCAAAACCTAAAACATTGGTTAATGAATGTTCATGGGTGATTAAAAATTAATTATATTTCCTATCCAGGGATATTTGGGTAGCAAAATTTTACTTAGATTTTTTAATTTTTATCTATAAACAGTCACCAAAGAATAAAATTTTTTTGCTGCTCTGGTTGTTGACTTGTTGTGTTGTGGTTCTGCTGGGCACTCAGGTCATACTTGTTCTATGTAACTATGTTTTTTTATTACTAATGGGGAAGGGGCACTCAAAGCAGAATAATCAGAAACATGGCAATACTCTACAAGATATCATCACTATCACTATCAACCACACCCCTTCTCCTCAACCGTCTTCAAAACCTCACTTCCCTCTCTTGTTATTCTTTTTCAACGGTCAATAGCTCCATTCGTAGCACCACCACCACCTCAACAAAGAAGCAGAAGCAAAAGTCGGCTTTGGCCAAAGAGAAGAGAAGGACCCGTTCCGATAAGGACTTCGACATGGACGCTGTAATGGAGCGTTGTGAATCTCGTCATCACATTCCTGTTATGCTCGCTGAAGTTTTGGACGTTTTCTCTACTCGTTCGCTTACTTCCTTCGTCGATTGCACCCTTGGCGCCGCCGGTCATTCCTCCGCTGTTAGTATCTATCGATCAGTGCTTTCACTTCGCATCAATTTCCTTGCATAATCTAAATTTAGGGATTTCTTTTGATGCCTTTGTTTTGTGCAATTAATTACTAGTTCGTATAATTTAGAGTTAGGGTTCAATTTGGTTCTGAAATTGCAAGGGTTTCGGTTTAGTCTCTTACATTTCAAAATTAATTATTTAGCTCTCAAGTTACAGTTACATTCCGTAGATAATTTAAGTTCTTGGTCAATCGTTACATGTTATGTTGTTGCATTTGAATTGTATTGAGAAATGTTAAGCGCCAATATCTTAGGCCAACGCTTTATTTTTATACTACTAGGATTTAGGGTTTAGAATTTTTAGTTTAGGATTTAGGCAACACTGTATTCTTTAAATATTACGTACAAAAATTACATCTGTTAGCCAAGTGCTGGCCTAAAAATGATAAATTTTTTTGGTTATGTAATATTGTTCATTTGTCTTTGAGCCTCATTATTAAGTTAGACTCTTAAATATTTTGAAGTTCACACCCTTTTAAGTGGACGCAGTTGTTTAGTATGTGTTCAAGGAAAATTGTCTTTCAATTGTTGCTTATTGTATAACATGTACAAAAAATTTGATACAATTTATTTTTTGACAGACTAATTTGATGTTATGCATTTAATTTGGTTATGCATACTATTTCTTTATTTGACAATGTCATTGTGATTTCGTTAATTTGGGTAAGAAATGTTGAGACAGGTGATTAATGGGCATGGGGAGTTGAAGTATTTTGTTGGGATGGATGTGGATCCTGTGGCACATGACATGGCTCAAGCTCAAATCAATTCTGTGTTAGAAAAGCAATTGGATGGTGGTGTAAAAGTGTTTACATTTCTAAGGAATTTTAGACATATCAAGTCTACTCTTAGGGAAACTGGCGAGGAAAAGCTGGTGGATGGTAGCATTGATGGAATCTTGATGGACTTGGGCATGTCATCCATGCAGGTTTCATTCCCAAATTTGTTTCTTCTATAATCAGCCCACTTGCTGCGATGCTTGGTTTGGTTTCCAATATATGTGCATAAGTGTTTTTGATCTTTGGAACTTTCAATGGGGAGAAACAGAAATTTTTTATTTCTTCTAATTTGTGGTAGAGTAATTGCATTTTATTTATTTATTTTAAAAAGGAAAACCCTTTCTTTCTAAAATTTTAATTATAAACTGTATTGAACTTAAAAAAAACTGATGATCCTTTTTCTTTTGGCTTTTCTTATTTATGTTTGTCCTGGTGCTTAGGTGGACAATCCTCAGAGAGGATTCAGTGTGCTAGCTGATGGCCCCCTTGATATGCGTATGGATCTGCAGGTATACTTAGACATTTCGAAGTTTAATGCAAAATTCAACATGCTCATGTTGTGGAAAGAGTAGTATATGGTGGTAAACTGTTTTAGTATGATTACAGGCATTGTTAGCTGACCTGCCTGTAGACTGTAGTATATTTTCTAATTGAAATAGTCAACCTAATGCATAATTCTACCAAAAATACCTTTAGATATATATGAGCTTCAGTAACTGTTTTTTACTCTTCAAACCCCTACCCCTCCCTCCAAAAAAAAAAAAAAAAAAAAGGGAAAGACACTGTTTTGGTGTAAATGAGTATTTTGTGGAATGATACTGTTGTTTGCTTGATGCAGATTCATTCATAATTTCTTTCCTGTGTAACTGATGAACAGGCCTAATATGACAGGCAAGTCTTAAAGCAGAGGATATATTAAATTCTTGGCCAGAATCTGAAGTTGGACGTGTCCTAAGGGATTATGGGGAAGAAAGTAATTGGCGTAATCTGCAAAAGAAGATTGTTCAAGCCCGGCTAAATGGTGGATTACATTCCACTAGTGACTTGCTCGATCTTATTTGCCGTGTGACTCCTGCAATGAAAGGTAGATTTTTCTCCATAGGGGAGCTAGACTAGACTGTTTTTTCTGAGGGGGCAATGATTTATTAGACTTAATGTCTGCAATTTTGGTTAGACTTGTTTTAAAATAGAGTAACAGAGAATAATACAAGAACAAGTTCTTGTAGGAGAGCCAAAAATTGACAGTTTTTTTTCCCACCACAAGAAATGAAGAAAAACTCATCACAAATATGTGTAAATTGTTCAATTCAATCAACACTGTAACAGGTGGAAGGCAAGGTTGGATAAAGACAGCAACCCGGGTCTTTCAAGCTCTGCGAATTGCTGTGAATGATGAACTGAAGACACTTGAGGATTCCCTCTATTCTTGTTTCGATTGCCTGTCGCCAGGGGGTAGGCTCGCCGTGATATCCTTCCATAGTCTGGAGGACAGAATTGTGAAGCAGACATTTCTTGATATAATTAAAGGAAGCGAAGATGAGAGCTGCGATAATGGTGATTTGAGGAAGGTGAGTGATGAGATGAAAGAGAAAGAATCATGGATAAAACATGTGATAAATGGATCAAATGGAATAATTCTCACAAAAAGACCAATCACGCCCTCGGCAGAAGAAGAAAAATTGAACCGCCGAAGTAGAAGTGCAAAGCTCAGGGTGATTCAGAAGGTTTGATTTATTTTATTTTATTTTATTTAGAAAATGAAAACATTGTATGCATAGACAGATAGACAGATAGACTTGTAGTTGTATTTAGTTTATTCTTCTTTTAGAGTCATCTCTAGAGAATAGTCACGGCTGGATTCACAAATTTCATTAAGAAAGGGTTACTTTAAATTATAAATGCCTTGAATGTTTAGCAAACTATCTGTTTAATTAGACCAAAAAAAATCTATCTGCTTAATTTACTCATAATAATTAATAATTCACACTATCTGCATAGAATATTCCTTGGTGAAATTCTATAAGCTATCATCATAATTATAATCAAAATGAGGTTTAACGATTCAAGCTCTAGAAAAAAATAATTGTTCAAAAGTGCCTTTTGAAATAAACAATATCAACCTAATTAGTAAGGATGAAAATTGTGATTAATATAACTAGAGAATCGTTCCTCAATGCTATATACCCGAAAAAAAAAAACGTACAGCTTCTCAATTCTAATTTCTATGGAGTAGAGAAGGACAAAAAAGAAAAAAAAAAAAAAAAAAAGCCTATGCCCGATGTTCTATT
>JASCZI010060528.1:74547-101216 GCA_036250425.1 Stylosanthes scabra
AATATTAGATAACTGGAGAGATTTAACCCATGAAAAGCTTATCCGAATCAAATTCCTTAGGGAATTGGTAAAGTTAAAAAATAAGGATTTAATTACCTTTAAAATCTAGAAGGACTTACACAAGAAGAAAACTATAAATTCTATTGTGATAAATCTCTTAATTTATGAATGAATAAAACTAAGTGTAAACACATTTACATATTTATCCATGTATTTTCACACCCAATAGTTTCATGTGCTAAATAAAGAAATAATGAAGTCTAGCATAAAAAATTTGAATCACTAAAAAGGAAGAAAAGAGTTGTTTTTGTTGGGATGAATGCATGAATATATGTATATATGTTACCCTTTGTGAATTTACCAACTTTTTCATTTTGGAGAACTTTTTCCCCCTGTGGTCTGTGGATCCATGGTTTCCTCCAAAATATAGACAACAACTTTTTTGGTGAACTCCAGTTTGTAATCAAATGAGAATGTTTCTTTGGACAACACCACTAGATATGGTCTAATTAGAAGCAAAACGCATTTTGTAAGTGCAAGGTCTTTTTTGTCCCAAAAATTTAAGGAAGTGTTGAAATAACTGTATTGGGAGGAATTGCATATTTAGTTATTTACATGCCAATGATTTCTTACTGAGATTAATTGATGTACTATTTTCCTTTGTTCAAATGAGATTACTGACTGTAATATGTTTAGAAAAGATAATGTTGTTGACTCTGGGATCCAGGGCATGATAAAATTATTGGTGAAGGAATTCGAGAAGAGTTTGATTATTAGAAGCTTTGAATTCTCGATTTCTCTCGTATACTTTAGATAAATTTCTCAATATGGATTCTACAATTAATTTTAAGATATGCAAAAATTAGAAAACGAGTTTTACTAAATTTTTGTTTTTATCTCGTGTATTGCATGTTATGCTTGTGGATTACATGAGGTAATTTTTTTTTTCTTTTAGATTTAGGACTTGGGCGAGTTTCTTAAAAAATATATTTTTTGGAGTGATTTTTTTAAAAAATTTTTTACAAAAATAAAAATAATTTTGTGTTTGGATATCTCATGTAATAATATCTTTTTATTTGTCAATTATATTTTGGTATAATAATATAAAAGATATTTTTTTATTTGTTATGTTAAAATATTTATTTTTAAAAAAAAAATTTTTAAAAAAAATGTAAAAAACATTATTTGAAAAAAAATATTTTTTTATTTTATTAATATTTTTACTTTTACTATTAAAAATTACTCAAACAAACTAAAAAATATAAAAAGATATTTTTTATTTTTTAGTTAAATAATGCCATCAAACAAGCTTTTAATAGTACAACTTATCATTAGCTATCATTAATTCATTATCAGTGACATAAGTTGGAATAATACTAAAAGAATGAGCGAATGAAATGGCAATGGCAATTAATAGATACGGTAAAAATTAAAAAGCAAGGGAGTTTAGACTTTACAGCAAAATCTCTAAATACCGATGTGACAATAAGTTGTCAAAATATCATTTTATAGTTATTTTATTTCTCTGATATAAATTTTTATTAAAATAAGATATGTTTTAATTTTGATAGATTATTCGGTGTTAAATGTACGTAATTTTTTTTAAAAGTTTTTTTTTATATTTTAGTATTTCACATTAGAATTAATTTATATATACCATTATACATCTTTATATACTCTTTATCTTTTTTTATTATTTTGATTTCTATGTTGAAGTATATATTTCTATGTATACTATCGTATGTTGTATCATGTGTTCTGTAAATTTTTCCGTGCGAATGTTTATATTTTTAGTATTATAAATGAAATATACGTCGATGTATAATGGTACATATAGCATTATCGCTTACATTATTAATCAATAGTTAATATATAGAATTAACTACCAAAATCACATGTAAAATTTATAAAAGTCAATAAAAATTACTTTGAATTTTATTAATGATAAAAATGTCATCTAATTATTTATAAATGTGACAAAAATATTTAATTTTAGATATTTTTATTTTGTTTAACATGTTTCAAAAGATATCTTTTATCTCATCTTTATAGATTTTTGAAAATTTTAGGATGGAGTTTGGTGGTTAATTCTGGTATATAAGACCTGACCTTGTTCACGTAACAATCTTCGCGGCTCATACGTCATAACACGTTTTGTAATTTGTATGGCACTTTTTGGGTTGTGTCTGTGATTGCGAAGAAGATGAGATAAGAAATGAGATTACGATAGCAACAAATTTGAAGTGGCAATTCCGCAAATATCACATAAAACTCTCATCTCTTTCAATCTTGTTCCTTCTTCGGATCCCTCGTCTAACTTGCTTTATGGGTGATTACGCTAACCCACACATACTCTTATTCTTTTTCACTTAATTCTCTGCAATTGCAAACCAAACATGGAGTTGTTTTCGCTCAATTCCCTCTTTATTTCCTTTTGCAGCAAACAAATGGTGTGGATATTCCCAACACTGCTTCAGATATTCGCCTTCTTCCATCCCTAGATTCAGTTACTGGTAACTTTCATACCTTCATTTTTAGGCACTCTACACTCGAGTGCTGCCACGTGGCAGTAACTGATAGGATGATTAGATTTAGATCACATTACTATGAAAGAATTTTGTATTGCCCAATGCACTCTAATTAAACTTATATTTATCTTGTACTATAACTCTGGTAGTAGTAGTTACAGTGGAGGTTAGAGGACCATGGTCTCCTTTGCATTGTTTAATCTACTATTTTGCCGGAGCTAAGCCCCAAATGACTATGTGATTGTTCACTTGCACTAAAATAGTTACTGAGATTCAAGTTGCACTAATTATGTTCTTGAGATTAGCGACTATCGCGGTGGGTTTTTGCCTATCAGAACGTAATTGGTGCAATTGGGATTTCAGGATTATTTAGTGCATGTGTCAATCACTACTCTTATTCATATACTTACTTACTTACTTAACCAAGCCTTTTCCCCACTAGGTGGGGTCGGCTACATGAATCAAAGACGTCATTACATCATGTCTATGCATTGAAATGTGACACTGTTTTAGGTGGGGTGCTGTAGGCCTAACACAACCATACATGGTCCAAAAGACGTTATTGCGCCGTGGCCATGGATGGGAATGTGATACTGTTTTACGTTGGCTGTTGCAAGCCAAACAACCCTCCCTGTTTATCCGAGCTTGGGACCGGCTATGTAAAACATAGGCTGAGTTCACTGCACTTATTCATATATGTATCTAAAATTTTTTTAGCAATGCTTATGACTTGGAACTCAATTTACCTTTCTTGACTAATAGTATCGTTATTAAAATGGTTTAATTTACTAGTATAGTATTATATGCTGGTTTCATATTGCCATTGTGGTTGCTGTTGTATTGTGATTAGGTGCTTTGTAGAAAATTATGTTAAAATATTGATGATGTGGTTGCAACTGCTGATGCTGCTGCAATGTCTTTTGATTTGATTTTGTGAGCACTTCTTGTAGCATTAGCATCGCATTTTCCCTTTTTTTTTTTCCTGATAAATTTTGTTACTTTTGGTTTTGAAAAAAAGGGCTTCGAGGAAGAAAACTGTTATCAAATTAGTTGCAGAGGATTCCTCTGGTTCAAATGTAAAGAGAGCAAATTTATCGGCCTCGAAAACGGAGAGAATTAAGCTGCCTGATTATAATGATGGCATCGGAGGTAAGAAATACCACATAAGCGAATTTCTAAGCCAGCCTAGTGGTATTGCGGCAGTGTTGAACACGGGAGCATTGCAAACATTTGAATCCCTTGATGCTAACACATATAGGTCTGTAAAATTTTCTGATTCTGTTTTTGTTGATTAGTTATTCTCTCAGTTACTTAATGATTAAACTTAAATCAGGTTATGGAGTGTGAGCTGATAACCAGTAATGAGTCTTGAAAACCAGTAGTTTTACTTTTCATGTTCATCCTCCTTGTTCCAATTACCATAAGAGGATTCTTTAGTCCGACACTATAATCTGAACTCCTAAGGCCATTATACTTTTGTGTGTTTAGGAATATGAAATGAAAATGGATTAAATTTCAGTGATACAAAGTTTCTCCCCCAAATTATGTTTCCATCATAATCTTGATGTTGACCTGGAGTTGGGTTCTGTATCAGATTACAAATGAGAGGAAAGTTTCCATAGAACAAGAGAAAACTTTCCCGGAGGAAGAAAGCGGGGTTTAAATTAAAAAAAAAAAAAAAAACACACACACACACAACACTATATGTAGCATCTAAAACTAGGTTCAGCATTGCTGCATGCACTAGTTTTTACAAAGAAACAGCTAATTTTCAAAAGCCTTCATCAATGGAAACATGCATCTTGGATTCTTGGCTAGTAGCTTAATTGACTTCATCTTCAAAACCAGTACTCAAACTAAGACTCTTTCCAGGATCCATATAAGCTTTGCATCCACAAGATTAAACTAAATTCAGTAAATTGCATCCAGAAGTCATTTCAAATTTAAGAGACTCCCCCTCCCCCTTTTTAAATTGGCCATTGGTGCTTCATCTGATATATTTGGCAGGCAATCCAGATGAAATGAAACTGCACCTAAATTTTAGATTTTTGGTTATCTTCTTCTATTTCACATTTATGAAGAACAAGAGTAGATAAGATCAGATGATTTACATGAATGCCCAAGAAAGTGGAGGAACATTTTTAAATTTTTGTGATGATTCTGCATAATACACTGAAAATTGAGAAGTTCATCAGATAATTCAATTGTAACATATAAAACATAGGTTGAAAAATACTATTCTTTAATCCTTAGTGAAAATCCATGAAAATTGTACCTTAACCTTGCATTTATGAATTCTAGCATGTATTTTACTGTGCCTCTTTGGTGTAATAACTAATAAGTATGCATCTGAAATCAGATAATAACTATTTCTTGTTTGTGTAGGTGCTCACTGCCTAAACTTCAATTTTTGAACTTTGAAGCTGCTCCAATGATGGATCTGCGCGTCACCTCGACAGAGGATGATTGCTTGGTTGAGATGCTTTCTTGTAAGGTTTGCCACACGACACAATACTGGAAAAAGAAAAGAAACATTTGGTAAATGATTTGACAGACCCTCACACACACACATAAACGAGTCTAATTCAACAATTGAATTGCTTAAATGCACATTTTTTCAATATAAAAAAGATTGATTTCATAACTACTAAGAAAGAATCATTTTAACCTAAGCTACTTATTTTAGGTTTTGCTCAAACGCTAAGAACATATTTAATTACTTAGGCAGCTTTTAAGCAGAAGTTGAGATAAATAGATTCAATACAAAACCTTAATATTCAATAAACATAATAAAACTCAATCTCTTTACTTTCAAAAAAGCATTTCCTCATTGTTTTCGATTTATTTGTTGTTTTCTCCTTTCGATGAACTTGTTTTAATTGTTTTCTTTAGCAAATCTTGAAAACCTGAAATGGATTGAAACCATGAAAAAGAAAACAGAGAATAATTTCTTAAACCAAACAAGCCCTTTTTCATATTTTCATTGGGCATGCATCTTTGCACTTTCCATCAGTCACTCATCCAATTTCAATTTTCTGGATACTTGACTGTATTGTTCACAGTTTGAGGGTTCTGAAATTGTGGAAGAGCAAAACAGCCACTTTTCAGGTATCAATTAATGGACTCGGTGCACAGGAAGGAGCCAAGTTACGTTTAATTTGGGATATAATCTCTTCATTTTTGTGAATTGAGCCACAAAGTTTTTTATTTGCTATTAAGAGCCTTGTAAGATAAACTGATCTGCCTTCCATGAAAATGAAGAGATATATGTTTCATGTGACTTCTCTTTCTCTTTTTCAATTCATGGTTTTATTGCTATGGATTTGCAGCACTGATGGTAAATCATATGACATGGGGAGGAGAAGATGCTGAATCATTTTTAGAAGTTGATGTTAAGTTGAATCTCACACTTGAGGTTGCTCTTATCCTCATCATAGATTTAAATTTTAGATATAAACTATTGTATCATGTTTATTTCAGTTTCTTTTGTTCTTGTGTGTATAAGCTTTGATTTTTGTTAAAAAATCATAAACTTTCCTTCCTTGCGTTGATGCAAACTATGAGCAATTTATGTAATAGCCTAACTTATTTGATATATACTACTGTAAAGTCTCTCTGATTTTTACTTATTCATCTTGTATAGCTTCATGTTTGTAGCCTATAATGTCAACATTCATCAATCAAAATTATTACATGATATTAATTGTATTTTGATACCATTTTTCTTGTTTTCATTTGTTTTGCAGATTTACACACGACCATTCACCATGATGCCTGTATCGGCTGTCGAGCGTCCTGGAAATTTGTGAGTGTTTTTAGTAAATAATCTTGGTTTAATCCTTTTATGTTGTTCTCCAGATGTTGCCCTCATCTCACATTCTCATGCTTTTTGATGGTCCCAAAAATCAAATCGAACCAAAATGACTCGATTCAAATCAAATCAATTCGTAAACTCATTCATTCCAAAACACTTACTTATTAACAAAAATTACCAGGAGACTTTGAAGTTACATACTGCTGCTCATTATAACTAATAAGCATGTAATTTATTCAGAAGAGGGTTACTTGTGCTAGCTTAACTCGCGGTCTTAGATTTCAAGTTCTGGATATGTATCTATAATGAAACTTGGAAGACGATTTCATCACTCAAATGATTGTCCAAGTTATTCAATAAATAAAGAATATTTTTGTCAATTTTGCATATGATAGTGATTTTTCAATTTTGCTACTAATTCAATGCAAAACTCATCAAACATTTTGTATAGATTAAGTGAATAGTTTCTCCGAAAACCAACCAAAAAAAAATTATCAGTTTTGTCCTCCTGGCATTAGGTTATTCCAGTTTCAACAAGAAACTTTTATTCATGGATTATGATACATTAGTGTGGTTGCCTGCAGAATGATGCAGACTTTGGTGGACAAACTCGTGCCATTGCTGCTTCAGCAGATGCTTCAAGATTATGATGAATGGGTTCAAAAGCAATTGGAAAATACTACTTAAAAATCTGGATTCTGGCTAATAATTAGTTTGTTTTATCATGGTATTCAGGCATGTAAAGAATGACAACGTGGAATCAAATATATGGATTCTTCTCACTAGAAATATCTGTATAGACACAAGTTTAACATGTCATTTTTAGATACACCCATAAGAAGTTGGAGGAGTCTTCTCTAATAGGCTCTTCATGCAAGTCTTTCTTAGGATTTTCATGAAACTTTGTATATGCATTCTTTATTATTATTATTATTATTATTATTATTATTATTATTATTATTATTATTATTATGATGGTATAAACTCCGAGTCATACTAAAATATCAAGTGCAATCAATAGTCAACTATGATGCTCAGAGAGAGTTGAGGAAAAAAATCATGTTTCCCAAGGATCAAAGTGAATATAGGATTAAAAGCTTATCAAAATAAAATAAAATTGATATCATAAAATTTCCATATAGAAAATAAAAGAACAAGTACAAACCATTGATAATTCCACGGAAGTTATTCACGTTGAATGCAGTTGGTACTGAAAGCCTCAAGCTTTGTACCTACAATATAGAAAAGCTAGCAATATCAACAACTATGATTAGCAAATGTAAAAAAGCTCTATTTTTTTAGAAAAAAATTTATAGCATGTGTTTATTGATGCAGAAAGAAATCGTACCTCCATACTGCATGGACAAACTACTACATTATTCTAACTAGAACCAAACATGATCTGATTTTAGTATATGTAGGTGTTCAATACAAATATAAATACTAACACTATCACAATCTAAATTTCAGATAACTCTATAACGCATAAGGTCATTCCATCTGTGACAGTACCTTGTGGTATAGATAGTTTCTGGTCATCTCAAGAGTTGAAGAAAGAAATAAGATCATTTCAGATACCTTCAGAAAGAAACATAAGATCAAGCAATCATAATTCCAATTAAATATGCAGTGATTTTACACAGGCAAGATAAAGTGTAAAATCAGTTGGTCAATACCAAACCATACATACATACACTGCAAAGATGGATGAAGCCAAAACTAACCACCAACCAAAGCTGGGCAATTTATCCACTTGCTAGAGAACTCATGCAGCAGCCGGCAATGGCTGCCTGTAGAGTGGAGAGAACATGACCCAACTTGTGTTTATAACTTTATTATTGAACCACTTGAAAATAACTGAATGAAAAACCGTACATATTACATAATCAATGTCTAACAAAATAGACTGGTAATACAAGACGGTATAAAAAGAGTTGGTGCATAAAGCACATGTCTATTAGTCTAATACATTCTAGTCGTGCTGAGATCACTTCCTCTTTCAGCAACCTTCTTCCTCTAGCCATTGCTATGAGAATCATATCAAACGCTGTTGTCCACGTCCTCTCAATGGCGGTGCTTCTTTCTGCGATCCTTCTCATAGTTGTCTGAATCAGATGGATCGCCCTCATGCCTCCTTCTTCGAGACTCACCATTCTTTCTGGCATTAACCTTCCTCTTAGAATCACGATCAGAATCATATTTGTCACCACTGTCTGAAGTCTCCCCCCGGTGCTTCTTTCTGCTGTCTGAATCAGAAGAATTATCCTCATACTTCCGCTTATGAGATTCATCTTTTCTGAGTAGTCCTGTATCTTTAAGGTCCTTCCTTTTAGCATTTTCATCCACTCTATGGTGCTTGTTTCTATTATCAAAACTGTTGTATGAATCCGAAGAATCATCATACCTTCTCCTTTGAGTTTCACCCCTGTGGTGCCTTGTATCTTTAACATCCTTCCTTCTATGGTCCTTCTCACCACCATCCAAATCAAATGAATCGTCGTCATACTTTCTCCTTTGAGTGTCAGCCTTCTTGTCATACCGTGTACCTTCAGCACCCTTCTTTTTAGGGTATTCATCCTCCTCCCTCCGGTGTTTTCTCCTATGATCCTTCTCATCATCCATACTGCTATCGGATTCTGAAGGTTCATCATCGTACTTCTTCCTCCGAGTGTCAACCTTCTTGTTGTGCCTTGTATCTTCAACATCCTTCTTTTTAGTGTATTCATCCTCGTCCCTTCGGTGTTTTCTTCTATGATCCTTCTCATCATCCATACTGCTCTCTGATTCTGAAGAATCATCATCATACTTCTTCCTCCGAGTGTCAGCCTTCTTGGTGTGCCTTGTATCTTCAACATCCTTCTTTTTAGAGTATTCATCCTCGTCCCTTCGGTTTTTTCTTCTATGATCCTTCTCATCATCCATACTACTCTCTGATTCTGATGAATCATCATCATACTTCTTCCTTCGAGTGTCAGCCTTCTTTGTGTGCCTTGTATCTTCAACATCCTTCTTTTTAGCGTATTCATCCTCCTCCCTTCGGTGTTTTCTTTTATCCTTCTCATCATCCATACTGCTATCGGATTCTGAAGGTTCATCATCGTACTTTTTCCTCCGAGTGTCAGCCTTGTCATGCCTTGTATCTTTAAGGTTCTTTTTTTTGGCATAATCATTCTCCCCTCTTCGGTGCTTCCTTCTATGGTCTTTCTCATCATCCATACTGCTATCTGATTCGGATGAGTCATCATATTTTTTTCTTCGAGTGTCACTCTTCTTGCTGTGCCTTGTATCTTTAACACCCTTCTTTTTGGCATATTCATCCTTTTCTATTCGGTGCCTCCTTCTAGGATCTTTCTCATCATCCATACTGCTATCTGAATTGGATGAATCATCATCATACTTCTTTTGATTATCAACCTTCTTGTGGTGCCTCGTGGTATCTTTAACATCCTTCTTTTTAGCATCTTCATCCTTTATATCTTCAACCATTTTTTTCTTCCGACTGAAATCCCTGTCCAAAAATGCATGCTCACTTTTCAAGTTATGCTTCACCTCAGAAAGGGAACCATTTTTCCCATCATCATTCCCATCAGCAATTATTTCACCATCTTCAATGGAAGCTATTCCAAGAGCAGCTTTTAAAGTTTCCATCTGTTTTTCCTTTCTAGCAGCAATTTGGTGAGTCTGGGTATCTGACACCCTGAAAATTTCCCAAAAAAGCAATATGGTTAATGAATGACCAGAAATCAACTACGGATACATCTCTTATAAAAAAAGAAAAGGCTAAAATAACCATTAGCCACTTCTTTCAATCTTCAAAGCAACAAAAATTGTTCTAAAATACATATCAAACATCTATTTCACAAGCCTAATAAAATAGCATGACTTTAACAAGCTATCATCTATAAAATATAGCACATACTAGTTTTAACCTCTCAAGTTCTATTCCGGTCTCTTTCTCAGGTCATCTACAATTACATTTAATGAATTGGAGATCAAGACTAAAGGACTACAATTTCAAAGATGAAGACCAAATCCATGCTTAACCACATTGAAATGATTAAAACAGATCATATTGTTTTGTGCCTTAAGGAGTGCTTGCTATGGAGTTAAGGACTTGAGGAAAACCAAAAAAAAAAAAGTCAAGGCTAGCTCGTCAGCAGATTTTTACTCTCAGTTTTCATCCAATACAAAACACACCATCACTATTTATAACTTAGAATCAAACCTAAAATGGGTTAAATTTAAACTTAACAAACCTAAGCACATACAAACCCCAATATCAAAACACATCTAAACAAAAGCAATTACTCACTTCTTATCGGATGCACTCGCCGATCCATCGCCGTCCTCAGCAGCGGCAGCAGCTTCCAAATTCTTCCGGGCCTCATCGAGCTTCTCAGCGATCTCAGCATCAGTGTAACCCTGATCAATGAGCTTATCTTCGAGGACCACAAGCTTGAGTTGAATCTGGCGCTTGCGGTCATGCTCAAGAATCTCCTTGTTAGGCTTCCTTGTAACACCAGCAGTTCCCTGATCAGCTTCAAAACCCTTGGTGTTCCCTGAAACCTTGTTAGTTTTGGGCTTCACGAAGAACTTGTTGGTCTGGACGTAACCGTTGGTACCGGACCCTCTCGCGGTCTGTAACCCTATTCCGTTGTACATAGTATCGGTCTCTTAGCAATCACAGAATCTGAAATTCAAAACGAAAATCGAATCCAGAAAAAGGAAATCAGAAACCCTAAATTTGACAGAAGTTATCGGAATCAAATTTGATAATAACAACTAATCGAAACCAGATATTGATGTTTAGAAAGAGGGAGGTGAGAAAAATTGGGGGCGACGCAAACGGAAGAAGATTGAACCCTAAACCTAGAGGGAGTGGTACCTGTGCTGCGCGATGAGAGAATGCAATAGAAGAAGGAAACCGTGACAGAGTGTTTCCCAGAGTCTAATTTTTTTAAAAAGCAGCGAGACACCAAAAAGAATTTTTTTGAAAAACAGCATATGACATGAAAAATGATTGGATCCTCAAACTTAAATTTAATTATAAACTTAATTCTATTTAAAAAAAATTTTACATTTTTTATATCTTTAATATTTTTAAAAATAATATTTATAATTAAATTTTTTATCTTTTTAAATATTAGGTCTATAATTAGACTTAAATTTTAGGTTACTTTATCATAATTTATATAATATTCCTCATCCAAAGTTCAAAAAATTAGACCTATTGAACCGTTCAAACTAACAATTTATCGTTTTATAGATTCAACTGAAATAATATTTTATAATAAAAGAATATAAAAAAGGGTGGGACTAATTGCACGTCCTTATATGGCTAATAGCACACCATTTATATTGAGTTACCAAAATACTTTTCATTTTATCTTTTCAATAATTCATCTATTTAATAATTAATTAAATAAATAACTATATATACATTAATGATGAAATTACAAAAAGAATCTTTGTATATTTTAATTCAATATTAATTTTACCTGCATTTATTATTTAAATATTTTGTTGTTTATTTTTCATTAATGTTATTTGTAAAAATACAAAAAAATACAAAAATGAAGCAAAACAAAAAATAATAGTATCGGACCTGCACTTTAAAGAATAGGTAATATTTGCATTATACTTTGCGCAATTTATTATCATTAAGGTTAGAATCTTACCCATAATAGGAACAAGGAAAAAATCAAAACATGCAAGTATAAAAGAAAAGAAAAAGAAAACATCATCTCAGAACGGTTTTGCACATCTAGCACACATCCCCTTTTTTTCCTTCAATTTTCACTCTCTTGTTTTCTAACAAATTTCTTGTGACAAACGAAGAAGATAATCTTACGAAAAATAAGTTGACAAAGATACAAATTAGAACAAGTATGTTTATCTATAATTTTTTGTTATTTTATTTTATTTTTATTTGTGTTGTTGACAAATGTGAGTTTTGATATGTTTTAAATGTTTTTTTTCGATGTTTTTAGATTTATTTTTATTAAGTGTGTAAATTTTTTTTAATCATAAATCTTTAATGTAGGTATTTTATGGATGATTCTCATGAACAAGACATGTACAATATTGATGAGCTAATTAGCTTGGAAGCACATATGTTGGAAGAAGAAAAACAACAACAAAAGCCCATATCACACATATAGACTTAACTAGAATTGCCAACAGTAATTTCCAAAGTCAAGAAGATCTTATTGATTTTGTTCGAAATTTGCTGATTACACAAAGCTATGCAATATCAATAAAACACTCAAAAAAAGAGAGGATTGTTTACATTGGTTGTGATAGAGGCGGAACATATAGTAATACTCGCGGTGTGCAATGGAAAATCGAAAAAGAAAATCAGGATCTCGCTTAATCAATTGTCCTTTCGAGCTTCGTGGCAATAAGAAGAGTGATGGTTCATAGTCACTTAGAGTTATTAATGCTCTTCACAATCATGAGCCGTTACAGGATTTATCTGGTCACCCATCTTGTCGTCGATTTTCAAATGAAGAAATTTTAAGATTAAAAGAGATGAGTAAGGTTGGCATAGCTCCAAGACAAATTATTTCTTTCCTTAGAGAAAGCAATCCCAACATGCATGCTATTTCTAAGTCAGTTTACAACATGAAAGGCAAGATATATAAAGAGTACTTGAATGGTTGTAGTATGGTACAAGCTCTACAGGAGGAACTTGGTAAAAGTGGATTTGTCTATGATATGAAGCATAGTGTTGACGGGCATTTAACACATTTATTCTTTTTCATCCGAATTCCATAATGCTGACAAGGAGCTTTTCTGATGTGTTTGTAATGGATTGTACTTACAAGACAAATAAGTACAAAATGCCTTTCTTAGACATTATTGGAGTATCTTGCTTCAACACAACTTTCTACTCATATTTTGCTTTCTTGAGAAAGGAGGAAGAAGAAGATTATATTTGGGCACTAAAAATGTTTAGTAATATTTTAGGTTTCAATTGTCATCCTTCTGTTATTGTGACAGACAGAGAGTTAGCTCTTATGAATACTGTCAAAGTGGTGTTCCCTTCAAGTAAGAATCTTCTATGTATGTGACACATCGAAAAGAATATATTGGCCAAATGCAAGTCTCACTTTAAAGTGGATAGTGAATGGAATCCTTTTATATTTTGTTGGTCTTCAATTGTTAACTCTACCATAGAATTAGAGTTTAACGGAAATGAGCAATTATTTAAACTTCAATACCATGATACTCCAGTTGGTGAGTATATCATGAACACTTGGTTTCTTTTCAAAGAGTTATTTGTCAGAGCATGGACAAATTTGTTTTTATATTTTGGGAATCGAGTAACTTCAAAAGCTGAAGGAGCTCATTTAAATTTGAAAAGATATCTACAAGTTTCAATTGAAGATTTGATAGAGGTAAAAAATAAGATATGTCTTGCTATTGATAATCAATTCCAAGAGATTAAATCAAGACTTTCCGGTGAAAAGGTACGTGTTCTTCATCACTTTTGTGTCCCTTTCTTCCAAAATGTTGTGCGACTTGTGAAGCGTGGAGTAGAACTTCCACCTTGTACGGGGCATTTTACATCATCTATGGGTCTTCCATGTGCACACATGATCAAATCTATAAATATTAGAGAAATTTAACTTCATATGATCCATCCACAATGGAGGCTTGGCATTGGGAATTTTATAGAAGACAATGTTGCTCAAAACTACCAGGAACATCACTTTGAAGGATTTGATTCATGAGCTACAAGAAAAATACCAACAATGGCCAATTAATAAGAAAGAGGAGGCGAGGAAGATAGTGGAGCAATTGATGAATGAGTCTACCCCTTCCTTACAAGAGCCAACAATATTTCCTCACAAAGGTCATCCATCTTGTTCGAAGTCCAAAAAGAAATTGAGTTCAATTCAAAGAGACTTTTTTGCATTTGAGATGGTTGAAAAATTCCGAAAGTGTAGTTTTTGTAAGAACTTTGGACATAATGCTCGAATTTGTCCAAATAAAGATCAGGATACTCAAAATGACTACGTTGTAGAATCAATAGATCTAAATATGAATTAAGTTTTTTTCATTTAATTTATTTTTGTCATGTATTCACCTTTTTTCATTTAATTTCATTTAATCAACATGTTTCCAGGTTGAATACTATTATTCAATTACAAGAACATCATTTTGTTTGCATGCTTCTTTTGTTCGCAATGACGATTTTTTTTTAATTTTTTATTATATGCACATAAGAAAGAGGATAATAATAACACAAATCAAATACAATAAAAAAATTATTTCTTTAAATAGCATATTTATTACAATTAAAACACTTTTCATAATTACAATATCATTATTGTATATATAGTTTCTTATTTTAATTAATTATTGAAGTGATGAATTATTAAAAAAAAATAAAATGGAGGATATTTTAGTAAGTCAATATAAATGGTGTGTTAATAGTCACGTAAGGGTGTGTAATTAGTCTCTCTATAAAAAATTATCTATCTGTTACTTTATCATAAGAATATTGCGCTAGACTATTTGACTAACACATGAATACTTATTATCATGTCAAGTGGTGTGTCGATATTATGCCAAATATACACATTATTCTTGCTTCAATCAATCAAGAAATTTATTGAAATGTATAAGATTAATTTGAATCCTTTGCTTCAATCAATCAAAAAGTTTATTGAAATGTGTAAGATCAATCTGAATAATTTGTTTCAGTCAATCAAAGTGTTTATTGAAATGTGTAAGATCAATTTGAATTGTTAGTTTTAAATAGTTTCCTTAATTGAGTAATATTTTAAAGACTATCCCAAATTAAATATGAATGTTAATTACAACTTTAAAAATTTCTATATTTAGAGTATAATATTTGAAATTAAAAATCAAATAAGAACATTCCCAAAATAAATTATATCAAGCAATAATTTGATTGAATGACGTTGATACTATTAAAAAAATAGTATGAATAGATTCCTCTCATAATTTAAGATTGATCATGTGGTATATAAGTATTGAAAAATTCATTATTATATCCCTTACAGATTGATATTGCACTCGTAAGTTATGACGACATTTATCTTTTTTGGCAAACGAAAATTAAATAGCTCTTGCAACTGATTTTCTTGAGGTGTTGGTCCTAAGAAGCTTGGTTGGTGCTTCAACGTGTACTTGATTCGGTTGTGGGAAGAAAAGCCTAATAAGAATAACGTGAAAGGGACCAATAGTATTGATATGATCATCCAAGATGTTAAAATTGTTATTTTAATTTGATATTCTAGTATTGTGTTTTAATTTGTCCACTTGAAAATTTTAGATGTTATAAATTAATATTTACCTATTTTACAAGCAGGTTACTCGAGTACAGGGATTGGCTCCAAAATCTTTGATTAAGCAGTGGAGGAGTAAGCTTTGAAGAGTTTAAAATGTATACCACGAGTGAATTTTGTTATGAAGACCATACCGGAATTGTTACATGTCGAATCCGTCGATCCATATGAATTTTTCGGTTAATTGAACTCTTTTAAAGTTTATGTTTCAGTGTTCCATTATTTGTTTCATTATATGTTTCATCTTTAGGGACTTGATTACAATACTCCCATTTTGCAGACTCCTTGGTGATAGCCCTTCTACAACAACTGTTCGTATCAGTCAACTTTCTTTTAAATTGGTAATTACATGATATCTAAATTGAAAAAGACATCATCGTTGAAGTGGTGGGGAAGCAGGAGCACAAAGAAATTGTGACGAGTAAAGGAATTAAGACGAAGCGAATAGTCGTTATAATAAAAGATATTGAGTAAGCTGTTTGGTGACTAGCTTCACTTTTGTTAATATTTTATTATAATTAATTTTTCCTGCCAATATATAATTTGTTTTACTAGCTTCACTTTTTTTAAAATTTATATAAACTGTTAAATTTTAGATAATCAAAAGTATACATTGTTTCATATGATAATTAGTTTAAATTGCTCACATGATTATTCCTAACATTGAGTTATTTTAATCATATATCTTTATACAAACAAAAAACATATAAGAACATAATCAATAGATGTGTTTATAAAAGGTATGAAAATACCTCAAACTCATTTTTTTTTATAGTATACATCAAACTCATTGATTTGTTGAAATAATATAAAATTGAAAGATTCAACAACCGCGCTATGCGCGGGCCATATACTAATAATTATAATATGAATAATGTTATTTCCACGTTCTTACATAATTATAATAGACACCGAATTTATATCCGTATAAAAATATGATTATTATTAATTAAAAATATATTTTCATACCCAAAAAAAAATACAATGCAGTTAACTGTTTTTATACGGATGTCAATTTAATCTTTCATAAATGTCAATTTAATCTTTCATAAAATAATGTATACAAGGCGGGACTATTATAATATTTGTTCTTCGGGAGCAAAAATTTCAGAACCTAAAAAGAATGTATAACAGGTATAATTGAGATATAAGGAACTGTCCACCATTCCTAGGCTACCAGCAAGAAAATGATTGGCCATCACACTCTGAGCAGTGATCAAAATAATGTATAATGTAATGGCCATTAACATCACAGATAATGCATATCAATGGTACAAAATGGAAGCTACCTCGTCACAAATTTTTTTATATATAGATTCATCATGAGGAGGCACAGGATGTTTTCCCTTGCATCTTATCTTAACATGACTAATATAATTATAATATGATACAAATCTTAAAATTTCCTTCCATTTAAAAAAAAAAAAAAACCAAATTACAGAAAAGGCACATTTCTTGTTAGTTTACTACACTGGTTTTCAAGTTCAAAACAATTTCAAGCAAAGGACCAAAAATCTGCACAAGTAGAATGCTACAAGCAAAACCAATAATGAATCATTCTCAAAAACACAGTAGCAAGCAAAGAAGACGAATAAACAGCAGTGAATCATTCTCAAATCTCAATTTAATTAAAAAATAAAAAAAAGAACAAGCACTGCATGTTAATTTCAATTTGATATCTGATTAGAAAAACAAAAACAAAAACAATTGAAAAAAAAGCAGCAGCAACTTAGCAGGGTCCTACCTCCATGACGGGGCTGACGACGCAACGAGCGAGAGAGATGCAAGGTCTCCGGCGATAAACGCGAAGCTCCGGCGGCGATGGAGGTGCAGCGGTGACGAATGTGAGATTTGGGGTTGATGGGTTAGGGAAGGCAGTGAAGACGCGATGGACGGCGACGGACGGCGGCAAATGCGAAGGCTATGAAGACATGTTGGATGGCGATAATAGACGTTTGTGGTTGAACGCGATGAACGGCCACGTCCGAGACCGGCGATTGACGATTTTGAACACGCGAGCGATGGACGGCGTTGGGTTTCTTTGAAGCAGCTGAGGAGGCTAGGGTTCCTTTGGGGAAGAAGAAAAGTGGAGGGCTCGAGTAAAAGTGTAAAAGGCTCCCTTAATTTAATTTAATGTGAATCTAATGACTACTAATTGGTGTAAGTTAAAAAACATTACATTAGTGTAAGTCTAGCTCTCTTTATATAATTAAATACCAAAAAAAATATCCTTTTTTGAACTAATTTGGGTTGATCAAGTGGTTAGCTTACTGGTCATCTTAAGTAAGTATTTAGAGGTTGAATTTTGCCTTGTACATGCAGCAGATCCTAAACAGTGATTTTTTTTTAAAGGTTATTCGAAATGATAGGAAACAAATCATCCAAAAATAAAACTATGTCTCTTCTCTTTTCTCTTCTTCTCGTACTGTCTCTTCTCTCTTCTTGAAACTATCTCTCTTCTCTTCTCTCTCCTTCTCATATTGTGTTTATCCTATCTATTCTCTGCATTACCACATCATCTCCATAGCCACCATCATTATTACCGCATCAGCATTCACCATCCTTCAATGTATCTTGTCGCTGGTGACGCAATTGAACCCCTCTTTCACTTCTTCTTTGAACCACCACCATCATCCTCTTTTCTCTCTTTGTCTTCGTCACAATTCCTGTCACAGCCTTCAACAACACTGTCACAACCTCCAATTACCATAGAAACTCATCATTGATCCACCATCACTGCAAAAGTGAAGAACATGATGCTGAGGGAGAAGATGAAGAACACGATGAAGACAATGAAAAATGAAGAATTGATGTCGACGACAATAAATGTGCAAGATTGAAAAAGGGCAACGTTGCATTCTTTAGAGCCCTCATTAGTTTTTATTTTTTTTTCGTTTCAATTTTTGTACTTAATATATTATATTTTGTTACATTTTGTTTAGATTTATCCACTTATTATCTCATAAATTAAAACACTTTAGATTTATATCACTTAATTTATGTAAGGAGGTCAATTTTTTTGTACTATACAAATATAATTTTGTGCTATTGTAGCAAGTCTATAATTTGGATAAACTTTGATGAAAAAAAATGTGTACATGTAACATAACTGTTTTTGGATGTAGGATTTATAAAATGGTGATGTTGGTTCGAAAACTATTTTCGACTTAAAAAATGACCGATAAGTCGATAAAGTTTGCCAGGTCTCAAAAAGTAAAGAATCATCGGCAAATAGATTTCAACTTAAATGAATTCAGTAACCCTAAATGGGTCTATTCCCAGCATTTAAGTTGAAATGCATGGAAAATCTCACACTTAGCAAATTTTGAAATAAAATTTGATGAGGCAGAAAGCGTCGAAGGATGTTCATCCTTATCCAAAAGTAACCGTCACAAACGTGAGTAATTCCTTTAGCTCCAAGAATTTGAATAAAGTGGGCAAAGAAACTTGTGGAACAAGAGGAAAGCATAAACATGATTCAGGCTTGAGTAACAAACTCATATTGAACCAAGCTGCTTGCCTATAACTAGTGGAGGAATTACAGAATATGACATCACTACTTTTTTATCATCTCACTACGTGTACGACAAAATTCTGGAAAAATTCCAAGTCACCTCTGACGTTGTACAGTATGTGAGTATTAGAAAGTGCATATTTCTTTCTTCATTATTTTCCTTCTTGCATTTTCTTTCCAACTCTATATTTCAAGTTCACTTTTCAGTTTTATGTTCATTTATTGCTTCTCTCTCTTTGCAATTTCTTGAAGCCATTTTTAATTAAGTTCAATCATATTTTAATTATAAGCTCTTTTATTTTATGTAGGGCTGCACACAGATCGGATCGGATCGGATATGACCTATTTTCTGATCCGATCCGCACATTTTTTTATCGGATCGGACATGATATCCTCATTTTTTATCTTCGTATCCGATCCGGTTCGACTGCGGATATATCCGCGGATTGCGGATATCGGATTGCGGATATATCCGCAATTAGCGAAACTGACAAAAAAAATTTGTTTGCTTTAAACCAAAATAAAAAAAAAAGCCATGAAACCCTATTTCCATCCTTCTTTCCCAATTCTCACAAATCATTATCATCAAAGTAGCTAACTATAAATTTTAAAACATAACAAATTAACAATACAACAATAATCTTCTTGACAACACGATTAAACAAACATAAATTCAGCATTTCTCTTCCCCCATCACTTGATCCCTTTTGAATTTTAGCATCCATTCAATATCTACGGATCAAAACCATACAATAAATTAATAATGTGTAAACAAAAATCTCATACAAATTAAATCTGTTAAATCAATTAAATTAGAATCAGTTAAAATATTACATGATTTATAAAAACCTTTTATATTAGAATAACACAATACTGCAGAACAGAGGCACAGCGAAGGATGAAGATAAACTAAAGATGAAGAACAGAGGCGGCTACCGGCGACGGGCAGCGGCAAGCAGAGGTTGGAGGCGACGACACCATGAGGAGAGCCGGCGACGGAGATGATGACACGGTAGGGACTTCGGACTCGATGGAGACGATGACTTGATGAACTCAACGGAGAGGCGGCGACAGGAGGAGGAGGAGTAGCAGCGACTGACGAGACGGCGTCGGGACAAGAGGAAGACTGGAAGATGGATGCTGGACGGCGAGTAAATGACGGATGAGGAAGGTTGGACTCGGACGACGCCGGGAGTGGTACAAGGCATGGCAGCGGCGTCGCCGAGAGTGAGAGGAGTGGTGGAGGCGAGAGATTGTGTGTGTGACTTGTGAGACTCAGAGAGAGAGGAAGAAGAGTAGGGTTTGTGGCGGCTAGGGTAAAATGAGAATTGAGAAGGGATAGGATTTAATATCATATATATTTTTTTATTATTTAATTTAATTATTTATTCATTTTATTTGCGGATCCGCGAATCTGTGGATGACCATATGAAATCCGCGATCCGTACTTGCTTTTGTGCAGATCGGATCCAATCTGATCCGATGGCTTTACGGATCGAATTGAATTCAGTTTTTCACCGCGGATCTGCGGATCTGATCCGATCCATGAACACCCCTGATTTTATGTTCGTTATTAGTAGGAGTTAGCGATTTCATATTGTATTCATCTCTATTAACTTTGTAATTCATCTCAACAATCAATAAATATACCATTTTAGCAACTTTATTTATGTTCGTTATTAGTAGGAGTTAGCGATTTCATATTGTATTCACCTCTATTAACTTTGTAATTCATCTCAACAATCAATAAATGTACCATTTTAGCAACTTTATAAGGCACTTTGTTGGTTTTTAAGGTTTGAAGATCGAAAGTCTAAACCCATCTATTTGAGAAAAGAATCGTATCCCGCCCCGTTAAAAGATTGTAGTACAAAGCTCAATTGACTCTGTTGAACGAAATTCGAGCATCAGTAACAAATAATTTATTTGTTTGAACCTAAAATTAAGATACAATTTTTTTTTGCTACAAGGATAAAAAATGGCCATAGAGTTTGACATATCACACCATAAAAAAAAACTAATTATCCTAAAATTTTCAAAGGTATGGAACCCTTCATATGAACACACCTTTCCATTACTGCAAAACCGTTTAATAGAATAAACTTATGTTACTATTGTGAAAGATAATTTTAATTAGATTAAATATACTAATTAACTCTCAAAACATCTAAAAATATTCACTTATTATTCAAGCTTTATTAAAGTAGGATCACCCTTATCTTCTTGCTCCGCGAGGTAATCCTCGCGAGCATTGTCCGCTAAAATAAGAGCGATCAACCAAAAGAGAGACGAGTCGAGGGATAGTAGAGCACCACCTCCAAGGACACCAGTTTTGGCCGTTGGGCATGTATAGTTTACATCATTATTGTGTACTCTTCTACTTACTTTCAATTGAAATTGTTCAGTTATTGTTGGCCATAGCAACATAGCTGCAGCAAGTCCGGCAGTTAACCTAGGCAAATTAGACCAAACTAGTGAGCATTAATCACATGAAGCAGCTTTAATCTTGGATTATGCATAAATCTTTTTTTTTTGAAATACTAAAATTCTATTATTCGAAGAACATGGGTTTGAAACATGAATTATAGGTATATATAATATATGTATACTTTTTGGCGAGAAAGAGAGGGATAAGGAAAAGTGTTTACAATGCAATGTTGTAGAAAAGAACAAAAGAAGTTTGTTGAAGGAAAAGGGCATGTGGAAGGGACTTTCCTTTGTATGGGTAGAACAAAGAAAGATAGCCAGCTATGGTGGATGCAATCAGGAATGCAGTCGAAAGATACCCCAACACCACGCTTCCATCATAATAAGGGTACTCACACGTCATCCTCTATTGTACAAAATACAAATCAATGAAAAATATAAAACGTATTTGGAAGAAAATAAAAATATCAATCCAAACTATGTTGCATTGTTTTTACTTTTTACCTTTCTTAATTGATTGTTGTTAAGATATTTGCTTATATTAAATGTGTAATTATAAATGCTAGACAGATAAAATTCTAGAAATGAAATTAAATAAAATAACTTTAAAATATTATTTTTCTAGTAATATAGAAATAATAATGTATGTTAACTATAAACATGAATGCGTTAATTATGAGGAAGTATATATTGATAGTCAATATTAGAGAGATAATAAAAAATTAATATTATTTTTCTTTCTTTTTTCTTTCTCCTTTTACCATCTACTATTTCCTTAATTACACTCATTGACTCCCTATTAGTCCTCTAACGTTAGTTCCGTAGCATTATTCGTTAATTATATATGAATAATATGATGTAACTAACGGAATTTATTATGTTTAGCTGACACTCTAATTACTAAGCGCAATGCTAGGTAACCAATAAAAATCCAGCCAATATCAATCAACAACTTGAATTAAATGTTCTATTTCTTTAGATTTCATAGCTCTATGCCCAACATAGTGGTTATGGATGTTCTATTTTTTGTTAGCTGACTTATTGGTTTGAAAATTATTGGCTACCTATTCTTTCCCAATTAGTAAATACTAAATTCTAAACTTCTAATAATATAAAAATAAATAATAGTGCTATGAAATTAACGTTAAAGAGTCTTTAGAGAGCCAATAATTAAATTATTATTCAAAATTAAAAAAAATTTATCATATGAAATTGAAAAATAATATCATCCAAACAGAATAAAAGTAATGACTCATGGAATATATGAGTTATTATTTGTAACTCATTTACCATCACCGTTAAGTACATTGGCTCCCAAAACTTTCTAAAAAATAAATTATTTGTCCAAAATGTGTCCCTTAATATTCCTAAAATATTTTGACCCCTAACAAGTGACTAAACTATTAGAGATGTAATTATTTATTTATATATGACTACTTATTAGTTTAAATTTTTAAAATAAGTGACTTTGTGATACAATAATTCTATTTGAATAAGTGATTTAACCAATCAAGTATAATCAAGTCATTTATTTTTATGCTAAATAAAAGACTATTTTAATGTCAAATAAAATTTTATTTAGATGCTATTTTTTTATATTATTTGACATCGAAATAACATTATGTTTAGCATAGAAATAAATGATTTGATTGACCAAAATCACTTGTTCAAATAGCATTACCCTAAAACATCCGTGACCAAAATATCAAAGTAATCCTTATTGATTTGAAAAAATTAACGACATACTATACAATATATAATGTTATTTGTATGCCAAAATTCAGTCGTCAAATCAATAATTAAATATCGGTATATACATGTGTTGTTTAAATCATTTTCAATATATATGACTGATTTAGTGGTTAATTTTTTTATATATCTAATATAATTCATATAATTATTATAAATTATTAGTAAATTACCTTGTTCTTCCTTTCAGCAAAAATACCTAAAATAAAAGACACCATTCCGAAGGTAAACACAACCGAACCCATTTGTTTCACCGTGGTAGCCATAGCGTGCTGGAAAAGAGAACGGAAAATAAGAATAGATGTAAACCTTGGCGACGAATTGAAGGCGTTGCTAAAAGGAATACGAAATGGTTTTCCTAGAACTTCGTTTGCTTTTGCATTTGGAACATACGGAAATGAATGTGTGGGAGTAGGCTCATAGCGAGGAACGTGGAATTGAATTATGCCTTAACCTTTGTTTAGAAATCTAATTTCAGATAAAGGATAAATTCATTCTTTCATATTATTACTAGTTTACTACAAGTCTACAGCACATGTTTACTTCAAGATTCATTATTAATATTTTTTGTTTTTATATTTATATATAAATTCCAAAATAAATTATTTTATTTAAATAATTAGCTGAATAATTTTTTTTGTTCTTGTAAAATATTGGTATTTTGATAAAAACGTATTTTTGTCTAATAAAACTTAAAAGTCATTTATTTTGACTCTTATCGTTAGTTTACTTCATTAGCCATATTTGCATTTAACAAAGTAAATTAACAATAAAACAAACAAAGTTTTTTAAAAAGTATAAGAACCAAAATAACAAAAAAAGAAAGAAAAAAAAACTCATCTAAACCAAAAAGTTAGAAAACAATTATATTGGGGGATGATTCTAATGAAAATCTCACCTAATCAAATTCTTTCAAGATTAAAGCAAGAAGATGAATTCTATTTGAATATATATTTTAGTTTAGATACATATACGACTTGGCAATCATATGATGGGTTGAAATGACTATTCAACAAATTGTTAAATAATAATTAATAGCTTTTAAAATTATTATCATTGCACTTATTAATTATCAAAACTAAAATTTGCAATGCTAATAATAATAATAATTGAGCACCTCTAAAGCTTGTTATTTTTGTTGTTGATGCTATATTGCATGGCTTGTAATACAGGCTCAAAATTGTTGCAGTGGTAATTGAAAGCCATGAATGTGTATATAAAGTCATTTTTATTTTATATGTATATATATATATTGCTCGCCCGATATATAGATGTTGCTTCAAATTGTGTTTTATAATTATAGTAAATACTTATATGAAGTTTAAAATAACCCCGATTAAATATCCATTAAAAAAAACTACTCTCCTAAAGTTGTTTTCGAATGACAATAAATTAAAAATGGTTAAAATAATTCAACATATTTATTTTACTAAATTACTTAGTGTTAATATTTTAGTTATCATTATTGTATGTATAAGACATTTTCATGTATTGAATAGTCACCTTCAATTATTTCTCTTTCATGAGTGTTACGGACCAGCCTCCAAGGTCCAAGATCATCAAAGAATAAGGCCATAAAAGTGGCCCACAAGCAAAGATGAAGACGAATCATCTAAAATAGGAAAGATTTGATACAATCTTAACAGATTCCAAAAAGATCTCAACTACCCACAACTATATAAGCAGGGGGCATCACCCCCTCAAGGTACACACTCTCTTAACATACCTCACTCTAATAGATCTAGAATCCCATAACCACATTTCTGGGCTTCTAGAGCTATTCACCTCCACAACAACCCCTTCTCGGCTATAACTCTCGGCCGCCGTAGGGTTTGTCATCGAAGGCACACCTTCTTGTCCCAAACCTCGTATCTCGACCCCCTTTCGAAGTCCTTTGGACAATCGTTGAGGATTCGACCTCAACATTGGCGCCGTCTGTGGGGATACTCCGAGACCGAGGAACAAGAAGCGCAGGCATCGGTGATCCGAGTAAGGAATGGAAGAAATACCACTCAATGACAGAGACAACACCGGCAACCCCCTATCGACTCCGGAAAAAAAGATCGACCAGAGGAACAACACCATCCAACAGTTGGAAGCGTCTCTGAGAGAACTCTTAGAAAGGCAAACCCGAGAAGCAGCACTGGCCTCGGAAGCCGTAAGAAGAGCAGAAGAGCTCACCCGGAAGCAGCAGGCCATCCTGGACGAGGCGGAAAAGCGAGAAAAAGACAGGCTCGAAAAGCTCGAAAAGCTTAACAGTAAAACTCAGACCGCGGCAGACCACAGCAGCAAGACGGCGGAATCAAAGGATCGCACGTGGAGACCATCCACTGTGATAACACGGGCCCCCGGAAGAGAAGGGAACAAGCACCCATTCTCAGCTCACATCTTGGCGGAAGAAATCCCCAAGAAGTTCAGATACCCCATGGAAATCAAACCGTATGACGGAACTACAGACCCGAAGCATCACTTAGATGCCTTCGAGAATAGAATGCTGCTGGTGAATGCTTCCGACGCGATACAGTGCAAAGCCTTCACCATAACTCTAAAGAAAGATGCCCTTACATGGTTCAACGCTCTCCCTCTTGGCAGTATAGAGTGCTTTTCTGACCTGGCGGACAGCTTCATGAAGAACTTCACAACCCACCGGAAGCTCCCAAAAACATGTCTGAACCTATACTCGATAGTGCAAAAACCTGAAGAAACCCTCCGGAGTTATATGGACCGTTTCAACAGGGAATGCACACAAATCAAAGGACTGCAATCCCAAGCGGCCCTGATGGCCTTAGTCAAAGGGCTGAAGGAAAACACCCCTTTTCTGAAAAGCCTGACCAAAAGGCCACCAAAAACAATGGAAGAGATCCAAGAGCGATCCCATGACTACCTGCAGCAAGAAGAGGGGCAGACCGTCGTGAAAACAGACAGAAACAAAAAGGACAACCCTCGAAAAGAGCACTTCAGGGACGACAGAGGACGGAAAGAACATAGATCTAACAGATCATACTACAATCCCCTCAACGTCTCCTTAGCCCAGTTTCTGAACGAAGTATCTCAGGTCGAGAGGGTACCAGCTCCAAGACCCATAAAGAACACCAGCAGAGGATACCGACGCTCGTACTGTAAGTACCACAAACAGCATGGGCACGACACGGAGGAGTGTCGCGACCTCCTCGACTTCATTGAGGAAGGGCTAAAAAATGGAAGATTCCGTGAATACACTGGCAAGAACAGAAACAAAGATGATGAACGAAGGGTCAGGCAGAGACAGAACAGCCCGGAAACCAAAGCGGAGAGAAGAAGGGATGAACCCAAAGAGC
>JASCZI010060529.1:6171-68711 GCA_036250425.1 Stylosanthes scabra
CTTCGACCCAAACAAAAGCAAAAAAGAGGAGCGTTGCAAATAAACAAAAGGATACTTCAGAATCACAAATCGGGTGTAATAATAATCATTAACATATCGTTTTTGAACTATAAAGAGTGGAGTTGTGTAAATTCCTTTAGGTGTTGATGGTAATGCCTAAGATAATAATATGACATGTTTATTTTTTTTTTTCATTTTTAAAAATTCCTTTTGACTTGTCTTCTTATGTTCTATGTTCCATTCTATTGTGTTGATTTTTTTATAAAAAAATTAAATTAAATTAAATTCTATTGATTTGGCCCCCAAAAAGGTAAAAACATGTTTTCTTTCGATTCTTAATGTTTTAGCATTTGTCCAATTCTCCTAATAGAGGTCTCGAATTCAAATCTCTCCCTCAACATATTTTTTATAAAAAAAAGATAGATTGTTCGTTATGGTAAAAATAAGAAAAAATGTGGATGTTATAGGATAATCAAATTTTTGCTTTTTGCATTTTGGAAAATGGAAATAGAACTTATTTACGTGGGAGAATTTCCATTTGCCTTTGTAATACTTAATGAAAAATTAGCCACTGAACTTTTCATTCCGTGGATACCTAGCGCCAAAAAAGCTACTTTCTACAAAGGCAACTATTTAATTGGTACGTTTAAACATTTAATAATAAATAACTAAAAAAAACTGGATCCATATTACCATATAATGTTACAGCTTATGGTTAAGGCTTGTCATCAGCAGTAATAAACTCCAAATCCAGCCTCAAATACTCTTCATCACTTCCATTCTCAGATTAGTCATGTAAATTATTTGAATCTCCTTTCGTAACAAAGAAAAAACAATTTATCTTAATCTCATTACTTTAGATATTAACTGAAAGAAATTAAAGGGAAAGGGAAAAGGGTCAAAACATATTGATTACTTTAGATTCTGATTGTTCCTATTTGGTAAAACCCAAATCCAAGCAAATGCCTCAACAATGGCCTTCTTTAAGGACCAGCTTTTCAAATCCAACAACATAAAAAGTAGGGAGCCTCATAAATTTGGGAAATTAAAGTGCCCACTATCACTGATCATAGTTATGATGATGATGAGTAGTGTTAGTGTGACACATTCTCCAATCTTGTTTCTTCATCTTATTCTCAATCACACCACTCAAAATATTCCACTAACACATGCAATAGGCCTTCATTTCATTCCCATTCAACCATTCACTAACACCTGCCATGTATTCACAAAAAAAAAAAGCAATAATCATCGTTGATTATGACTTACTATTAGATAATTAGTTTTCTTGAAAAAGTAATTGGGTCCAATTTCTGTAAACTAACAATATAAAGCTGCTTAATAAGAACACAATATAAACTCATTTTGAGAAAAAAAAAAAAACATGACAATTTCTCGTATTTTAATTGCATGATGATAGTACAAGAAGAAAGGCACTATATATACACTTTATTTAGTTCATATAATTAAAACAAATTAAAGCAGCATTTATGGACAAGAGCATTAATTGAATTTTTATGTACAGTTTAAAGGATTATATTTTTGGGCTAACTTATCAAATTATTTGTTATTGTATTATTATAAGTTTCACATCTATAAAAAAAAATATAATCTCTTAAAATTTTATAAATATAAGACAATTTTTATGAACTAATTTTTAAAATTAAATTCAACCCATTTAATATTAATTCTAAGAGTATATTAGAATCTATCAAATTCAATATTGTTGGGTCACTCATTTACTTATATTTACGCTATATATGAATTATCATTTTTAAGTATAAAGGAGCTTTTATGATCAAATTATTAGCTTACCCAATTTTAATTCTAAGATATATAAGTAAAATATATGTAAACACAATGGCATATGTCTATTGCTTATTTAGTGAGACAAAAAATTTAGAAAAATACAAATATTAGACACTTTTATTACAATTTCGAGGTAAAATAAAATTGATTAGTTCTTATAACTAATTATATTCATTTATTTTTGTAAAAAAAAACTAATTTATTTCTTTTGGTTTAATTCTCTAGAACTATTTTAGTTTCTTCTTCTCTAGTATGCATTTTTTAATGAATGTTTTGTTGGGGAATTCGGATCCGTTGCTTCTTTTAAGTATGGCTAGTAGTGAAATATCTTATCTATTATTATTATAAACACAGTGATTTTTTTTTAAAAAAATATGATCTAATCAATTTCTTCCATTTGTATCAACATTTAAAATTGAAAGTTGGAACAGAATGAAAATCATGTGAAAAAAGAAGAGTAGAGAATCAAAATACGAATTTTTAAAAAAATGTTAGATTATATTTGAAGAATTCTTTTATTTATTTATTATTTATTTTAGTCTTAAATCATGTACTACCTAACTTGCAACTGATTAATGATGAATCAATTATTCATTAATAAGGAGTGTTGACTAATTGACTACGAATAACACCAGTTTTGAACAACGAATCTAGAAAAAAATTGATGTGGCTTGTTAAACCAATAATAATTAAAGTCCTAATTAATTAAAAAAAATCGCTTTCAGCATGGAAATAATCAAATAACAGAACCGATAGTAGTAGCGAGATGCATGTCTTTTTAGTTGAGTCTTCAATGGACAATTAACAACTTAGGTCATAAGTTACCATCTATGGAAGCAATGGAGCATGGACATTTTGATAATATATGTTGTGCATTTGTGGAAATATTTTGGACACAATAGTTTATTTGATATTTGTTTAATATATATTAGAATATAATTATTGATGTATTTTTTATTATCTTAAGTTTATGAGAGAATTAATATAATGAAATTTGATATTTATATTTTTTGTGTCTATTCATATTTTAAATAAAAAACAAAAGATACATCAACTGCAAGTTTGGAGACACATTTTACATGTCTGACATATATATCTAATTTTATCCTTGATGTATATTTTTTAAATGAGATTAGAAATAATATATATAATTTAAATTATCTAAAATATTTTATATAGTTAACGGACATTAAAAGCTTCGCTCCAAAAAAAATATTAAAAACATTAGAAAATATAATTTTATAATTTAATATTTATAAAATATAAAAAATTGTTATAATTTATCATAATTAATATATATATATATATATATATATATATAGAGGTTAATAGTCAAATTAATCTCCGAAAGATGGGTCGACAATCATATTCATTCCTGAAAAATTTTGTCAATCAAATTAGTCCCTAACAAATTTAAAAATTAATCATATTCGTCCTTCTATCACTCCATTGATAATTTTTGTTAACGGTTGTCCATATAAAATGTTAAGTGATATATCAACCCTCTAAAACGACGTTGCGTTGATTCATAAGAGTTGTTTGGTAAAAATATCGTTTTATGTTATAACCGGTAAATATAAAAGTTGAATAATTATCCTCATTATTCGCGCAAAAGGAGTCATCTATACCTAAATAACTCTTATAATCAATACGGCATTATTTTTAGAGTGTTATTAATATTTCATGTGGCAATTGTTAACAAAATTTGTTAATAAAATAATAAAATAACGAATATGATTAAATTTAAATCTTTTGGCGATTAATTTCATTGATAAAATCTTTCAGGGACGAATTTGATTATCGACCCATCTTTCAAGAAATAATTTGATCAATAATCCATATATATAACAAAATTTGAAATTAGCATATCTTTGTATTCCATATTATATTTTGAGAAAGTTTTCACTTGTTTAAGGTAGGGTGTTTACGGGTCGAGTTAGTTCGGGTTTGTGGTAAAATAAGAACCGAACCAATTAAAATGTAATTGAATTGGATTGGTTTGATTTTTCATTTTTTTTTTGTGTATGGACCCGAACCAAACAAATCCGATTAAATGCGAGTTTGTTCGGGTCGGGTAATCGGGTACCAAATCAAACATTAAATTTAAGGAAAATATTTAAAAAATTGAAAAAAAATGCAAAAAAAACACGTTAACAAACAAACAATAAAATTAATTAAAAACAAATCTTAAAAATAAGTTTTTCATAAGTTTATCAAGTTAAAATGAGTAATTCACTAAACAATATTTATATATTACTATACTTTTTATTTTTTTAAAATTAATATTAAGGGTAATCGGGTTGGTTCAGATTTCGCTCCCTCAGAATCGATATCCGAACCAATAGAAGTCAGGTATAATCGGGTTGGACCCGATCTATATCCGATTACCCATCGGATCTTGAACCAATTCAATTGGTTTGATTCGAGTCCGGATGGGTAATTGGGTACCCGTTACTCATAATTCAGACTACTTTAGCAAAACATCATATTCCCAATACAATTAGGTTTTCTGTAACTATTTTGTGTTGTAGTATTTTGTAAATGACCAAAAAAGGTATTCTCTCACATAAAAAATAACTTTGATAAAAGTCATTTGCAGCTCATTGAGCCATAGAAGCTATCTACTAGCACTAACTAATGAGACTAGGTAAATAATAAAAACTTGAATGAGATAAATTATATCAATAGACCCTTAATTTTTTAAGGATGATTTTATAATTGAAAAATTATGTTTTGATTTTTGTATGCAGGTATATATTATAAATATTAATTTAAAAAATCAATTAACCATTATTTTATATATGATAAGATATTTTATTAGTTATATTTATTTTAATTGTGAATTTTAAACTAATAATTCTGACTCATTTACTTGTATTAAAAAAAATTTTAGACTAATTTTTTTAATAAAAGAATTTTTAGAGATTAACAAATTGAATTGAGTTATGCTATACATATATATATATATTAGCCATCAAATTAGCTACCAGTATAAAATACATATTGAAATATAAAATGTACATTGAAAATGATTTAAACAATATATATATTTATACACAAATACCTAGAAAAAAATTATATTAAGTTTGACCTAAATTGATTTAACTCTACTCACTTTTAATCCTATTTTCAGTCTATACAATGTTTATTTTCTGAATCCATCCCATGAGTATTTTTTCATCTCACAAAAGAAGGTGAATCTTTTTAATTTATTTTGGTTTTTTTTTTTTGGAGTTCCTGTGATTAACAAATTAAAAAATTACTCTAACTAATTGTCACCCCAAAATTACTCTAACCTTTTGGAAGATGAATAGTTATAAAGAATTTGAATAATATAATAGGCTATTTTACTCAACTGCATTCGTTTCGAAAACTTATTTTTGGATTGCCCTCGTTTTGGAACAATTGACTCAATTGCCTTTGTTTGGCCACGGTGATAGCTGACTTTTTTTTACGTCGCTGACTCGGAAGCGGTAAGCGCCAAAGCGGGTAGCGCCTTCTGGTTGTAGGCGCCAAATGGGAAAGCGAATGCGGGAAGAAAACCACTTCTCGAAAGGCGCCTCCCACGTGGAAAACGCTAGACGCAAATGCGCCTCTTTCTTACGTGGCACAACTAGCTTCCAGCTCCCTATTTTGATTGAATGTGATATTGATATTTGTTGGTTGAGTACTCTTGGAAATACATGGTGTTTTTGTTACTTTTTCATTTCCTTTTATAATCACTTTTTCATTAATATGTCTTTCTCATAATAATAAGCACGTACAAACTTATTAAAGCTGACTATATATATACTTTTATAAGTATAATTAAATAAACTAGTAAGAGCCCGGGCGATGCCGAAAATGTGGGCATCATGGAATAATAATGGAATAATAAAGTATAATTTAAGCAATATGAAGCGATGAATTCTTAAAAATTTAAAATGACCTGTGTTAAT
The DNA here is from genome assembly GCA_036250425.1 of Stylosanthes scabra. Taxonomy (NCBI): domain Eukaryota; kingdom Viridiplantae; phylum Streptophyta; class Magnoliopsida; order Fabales; family Fabaceae; genus Stylosanthes; species Stylosanthes scabra. The sequence continues at coordinate 11,919 of JASCZI010060529.1, forward strand.
AATATAGAGCAGAAATCAAATAGCTAAGTTAAAACAGAATAATCAGACTTAGATCATATTGCTTTGTAAGAAGACATACTTTCAAAATATCTAGGTGAATGTATTTAAGAGATATCTATAATCACTTAGAATAAGTTAAAGTAGTATGGTTAAATACAAAATGCTAAGTAATTTACAGTAGAGTTTCATTAAAACACAAAGTCAAAGACAATTGTGTTCGCAAAAAATTGTTGATGCATAAGCATCATTAAGGGTTTATTCTTCTAATTCATGCATAATTCATCATATAAATAACTAAAAATATGCTAGAATTGGTTAATAACTAAATCAATTAGATACTTTGATTAGTTTGTTGATATTTTCAGGAAAAATGAAGAAAAGAAGCTTGAAAGAACAAGAAAACAGGAAAATAGAGTAGCAACCTCACGCCCAGGCGCCTACACTCACGCCCAGGCGTGGGCATCAACCCCCTAATCCAACCTCAACTTCACATGCCTAGGCGCCAGTCAACACGCCTAAGCGTGGGCATCCTGATCAGAGTTTAGCCTCACCCACGCCCAGGCGCCTGTCCACACGCCTATGCGTGGATTCCAAACCCTGACAGCAGCAGCACACTCTCACGCCTAGGCGCCAAAGCAGAAGTACAAGCGTGAGTTCTGCTACTGTTTGCACAAAATTGTAATCTTAATGTAATTTCATTTGAATTTAATTTGTATTTCATTTAAATTATGTAAATCTATAAATAGGTGAATTTCCAATGATTCAGGACATCATTACACATCTAATTTTCACACTAAATTAGAAGAGAGATTAGAAATCATTGAAATTACCTAGTTATAGATTAGTTTTGTAATAATCAAATTTCCAGCAATGAAGTAATTCGGTTTTCATTCATTCTCTCTCTTAGCCAAAATTCTCTCTCTCATTCTCTCTTGTTCTCTTAAGTTCTTTTAATATTCATACATTCAAGAACCATCTTCATAGCATTCATACATCCAAGATTCATAAGTTTCATGAATTCATGATCCATATTCATCACTTTACTTGAGTTATTCATAATCATGAGTGGCTAAGCATTTCAAAGATTAAGGAGGAGGAGCTCTTTTTATCATCAAGCTAATGGATTAGTCCAACTATCTTTTCAAATTCTGCATGTTTCTATCAAAATTCAAAGGATTCTTCTTGTTTATCAATTCAAGAATCAAGTTCAACCGAGAGGTATAATTGGTTATTATTTTGGTTTAATTTCTATTCTAGATCATGAGATTAAACATATTATTAAATGGTTTGTGAATTGTCAAGATTGAAGTTTAATTAAATAAGTGACATAAAATTTGATTTTGCATTAATCTTGATGTCATAAACTAGTTCAAGAATGATCTTTCATATTTATTCATTGCATTAGAGATAATAATTTGAATGAATGTGTCATATATGAATCTGTATTTTTATCACATAAATGATTGATTTGTTTCTAGCTTGATTCTTTGATATTAATCTTTAAAGATTTGATGTACTGAGAAGTAATTAGATCTTTTTTGTTTTGAATTGTTAAGTTTGAGAAAATAGGCATGCAAACATATTCAAGAATCATTCCATATTTCTTTACTAACTCAGAGATGAGCATGTGATTTGATATGCATTAGAATCTTTAATAATCTAATAAGGTTTTGTATGAGATTGAATATGTGACATTTAATTCTTTTCAAGAATCTTGTTGATTGTTTTAGGTTTAAATCATGATGTGTGCATTATCTCTTTTCTTGTTTAATTGATCAAGAAATTGATAGTTAAGTAGGTTAAAGAAAAACTAGATCACTAAGAGATTAGGGTTTAGTTATACTAGGATTCATGGTGAATTGGGTATAGCTTGCAGAAAAAGAAAAGTAAAAATTGGATTAGGAAGTTAGTTTGTGAACATCTCCAAATCCTTGATCTTGTTCCCTTTAATTGATCTTTCTTTAGTATTTGATTTCACTTTCATGATTAGTTGCTGTAATTGTTTAAAGAATTGTGTTATTGCATATTTTTGTATGATGTTAATGATTCTTTGTTGTTTTCTTGTTTAGTGTTGTATTAATCTTTGATTAATCAATTTGATCTAATAGAGAACCATATTAGTAATATTGCTTAATCCACCTTTCCTCGTGGGAACGATACCCACTCTTTAATTGTACTACTTGATGCGGTATACTTGTCGGATTGTTACGAAAGGATTCATAGCAGCAATTGTAGACGAAGATGAATATTCATTTTCTAGTAGTTGGTAAATTGAGTTCGACGTCCAGATATTTTTCCTCAACAAAATTGATTTTCATTGAAATCTGAGTAGTTCCAGGTTTAAGATTGTAGAGCTTGCAAAAGAATTGCCAATCACCACCCAATTTAAACTTAACTCTGCCGTCACTTGGAAGTAATTGAAATTTGAGATTTGGATTGGAAGGATGAGTTGGTGTGACAATGACATTCCATAAATGTGATATTTTAGGTGCAGTTCTGATCATAGCTCGGTTAAAAGGAGCTGGTATATACTGCATGATAAGAAAATATTAGTATTTTAAAGTAAATGACATTAAACTAAAACTGTAAAGAAGACTTGTAGTAGATAGTAATTAATCAGTAATTAGTTTACATTACTTACTAATCTAGACGTCTGAATCTGATCTTTATTAAGTGTCTTGGTGAATTTGAACAGCAAATTTGATATGTTTTCAGAAAGCAAAATGAATTTGTCTCATTGTCAGGCTAAAATTGTTTAATGAAGCGATTTAAATATAATTTAAGAATATATCATATGGACATTAAATTTTGACCTTTTAGGATGGCTGGAACTTGATTTTGTTCTGGACTTCCTATATGAACTTCTAGCTTCAGAATGTTGACTGTATATGAAACAAAAAACTATGAGAATGATAAATACATGATTAAATTTATATAAAGCAAATTGTAACTGTTAATTGCAGATTACCTATTTGGAGTTTGAACAGAAACACGTTTGGATTGAGAGGGAAGATTTGACACTGTTTATTTTAGATCTATGGAGATTAACATCATTGAAGATTTTTGTCTTCATCTTCTTTCTAATTGATGTAAAAAATTACAGTTAAAATAGACTTAACAAAGAAAAAGTTGAAAGATTCTAAGAGTTAAGATAACTATAAAATAAGAGAGAGATTAATAGTTAAAATGAACATAACATCAAATGAATTATGACCTGGGACTTTCTTTGCAAATTGACTTTTTTGCAAGATTATTTGATGAAGTTGCAATTTCATTAGATTTCCTAGAAATGAAAAAGATTACTTAACAGTGAAAAATATACAATGATTTTTATAACAATTAAAGTGTAGGTAAGAGTTAAACTCACCTATGCACATCTTTAGGAAATACTTGTTCAATCTTAACAGAAGAAACATGAGATTCCTGAATTACTGAATCACCCAAGTAGGCAAGGTCCAGTTCACTTCGAATAAATTTGATTATAGAGAGAGGAATAACATTAGGAATGTAAAGGCTATCCACCTTCCTTCCTAGAACCTCAGTAAAGTATTCATTCCATATTATTCCGTAGAAGACTCCTCAATTTATGTAGCGTAACTCTAAATTGAAAATTGCTTTGACTTTGAAAATCTTCTTCAGCTTGCCTAAATTAACAACAGTGATTACAACCTGACCATTTTGATTGGTTGCAAGTGTGAACTTATAGCAGTTATCCATACAGTCAATCACCCAAATGTTATCATCAATATCACTCGGAAAACAGCTCAAGACATCGGTTGGTATTGGAGCATCTTCTTGATCATACTGGACATTAGGATGAAACATTAAAATTGATTAATGGAAAAGATATAAGCTAAACTTAGATGCTAATAACAATGATTAGGATAAAGTAAATCTGTTTATGTTGATATAATGTGAGGAAAGATAAAGATACCTGAAACTTTGGTAGGTCAATACGAAATGGAGCATGTTTATATTTTGGCCACTTAGGTTTTGTTGACTTAAACATCCTATCGATGATAAAAAATAAATAGTTATTAGTTTGTCAATAGAATTTAACATAAAAATTGCAATCTATAGTGGAATTTAACTGTAATACCATGAAATGTATTCAAGTAAGTCAATCGTTTTATGTCTTATTATAAAGTTCACAATCAATGTAAAAAGAGTAAACGTTTTTTTTTTTTAACTTGTAAACACAACAAAGTATATGCATTTTTGTAAGTTCTCACTCCAAAGAGCATATGTGGCAAAAGTGATACTAAAATAGATAATGCTAATATATATTATTTTGAAGAGAAAAAGGAACAACTTTTCACTTTTTGAACTACATAAGTAATTGACGAAAATCTTGAACTTCGCACATGAGAAATATTGGTATAAAAAATTTCTATTTCTAATAGGCTTCGTTGACAAATAATATCCTAAAAATTGCCAAAATTAGAAGTTCTTAGAATATATCACAAAAGTGTGGGGACTTCATCATAAACAGTATTCATTCTTTTTTATGTAAGTACAAAATAAATAAAATCAAATATATTTGACTAAATACAATACTTCTATGCATTTTGATGATACTTCCAAAGTATGTGTAGAAAACAAAATTCCAATGCAACTCATTAAAATCTTTGTTATAGTATAAGAAAGTAAAATAGAGATATTAACAATACAAATAAGACACTGCATCTATCACCACATACTTTCTATTCATGAATGAAGTTGATCGATTATTATAGAGTTTCCAATATCAGAACATAATTGGTATTAAGCATTTCCTTTTTCAAATAGCTTGATAAGGAGATATTTAGAAGAATTACCTTTTGGGGTTGCTTCTGTCAGCATAGACCCACATGATCTTTGGAGTGTAGTAGAAGAGGAGGTAGAGTAAAAAGCAGAAGTTGATGAAACCCTAATTGATGTTAGGAAAGTGACAGAGAGATGTAATCTTCTTTCCCTTTTTGTGATACTTAATGTAAAGGTGAAAGTGATACTAAAGCATATTACTATATTTTATTATTGGTAGGGTTTTAATGGTTAATTTTTTTTTTCTGGGCTTGTGGGCTATATTCATTGAATGTGATGTCATTTTATTTTTATTGAAATATGGATATGGATTGTGTATGAATCATAGATAAGTGGAATCTCTTTTTCATTTTTTTTGGGCTTAAAGTGAATGAAATTTCCATTAGTCCTTGAAATTCCCCTTGACCCATCATGATATTAGGATTTGTATAAGTATCAGCGAAAAGCTCTTTTTTTTAAAAAAAATTGATTATGGGCTTATGTGTTACTATACGTAACGAAAAAAACATGGCAAATTCATTGGATCTATAATTATATCACTTTCATTATAGATTAGGAGGTACAAAATTAAATTAAATGGTATAACAGTTCTTATTAATTATTGTTTGTTATCTTTTGAAAAAATTTATAATAAGTAATCTATTATGCTGATTACGTAAATTTAATTCTCAATATATATTTTACAGTTAATACTTATGACACCATAAAGTAGTGTATATAGAATAAAGGTGATAAGTATAGAATCATGAAAACGTTATAATTAATAAAAAGCTTAGGTTATATCTAAGTTGATATGGGAGTAGTGTAATACTTAACAAAAATTAAAAACTACATTGTCAATATAAAATTTACGTCATTAGTCAATAATATATTTTCAAAAGAACAATGCTACAAAACCAATGTTAGGGAGCGAGTTAAATATCATATTGGGCCCCGAAATTTAGGGGTTCGCTCAATTTACCCCCCGAAATTCAAATCGCATCAATTTAATCCCTCACTTTTGTTGTCGTGTATCACGTTGGCCCTTCCGTCCACTTTCGTCAAAATAAGACTTACGTGGTCATTAAGTTGTACACGCTGGCATATGACTAAACGTGGTCGTCCCTTCTTCGCGCCAGTGTAATATGAGGTAGTTTTGGGGTTTCCGAAGTTAACAAACCCAACCTTAGAAATTCTTTCTCTTCCATTCTTCTTGGCTGCTGCTTCTTCTTCTTCTTCTTCTTCTTAGAGACGAAAGTCGGTGACAATCATCAGCATTCGAGGGTTGGGGGTTCTGGAAGATTGATCTAAATCATCAACGCGCAAATATTTCCTTGTCGAGGTGAGTAATGTAAACAAAACCCCTCGACCTTGTATGCTCTGCTCTTTCTCATTTGGCTACTAAACCTAATTTTCTTAATTTTTCTGCTACTAAAGTGGTTAGAGTTTAATAAAAATCTGTTTGTGATAGAATTTAGGGTCGAAGACAACTTGCGATTGAGGTTGTGCATTAGGGTTTTTTTTTCAGCTAAGGGTTCTTTGCTAGTGTGACTGTTAAGGGAATGCATGTCATGAAGCTGGTGATGGCGCTGTCAATGAAGCTGGGCAAACACAAATAACCAACAAGAACACTGCTTTACTCAAAGAACTTTCTCTAATCATGAAACTTCAATTTTTCAATCCAAATCTTTCTATTTTGAAATTAGGTGTCATTTTATTTTATAGTTGAGCCTTCAGTTTCATAGGTAGATCAAATAAAAAATTTCAAATTCAAATGGAAAACTATGAACTTTAAGAGAGTTTAAGCATTCTATTTATTAATCCTTTTGGTTCTCTATTTTGTTATTCCAAATTTGCTGCAGAGTTACTGTTGCTACATGTTTCCAACATGCTTTCATACAGCTTCTTTCTTATGCACAATTTGAAGAACTATCAGCTATGGATCTCATATTAACATCTGCATCGAACACTGACTATCTCCTTACCTCACCGATATATGTTGATTGGAAGAGAGTATATGAGTCGAATGCCATAATATTTAGGTATTCCACATACATCTCATCTGTTTGGTTTTTATGTTTTTACTCTCAGTGCTTCTATCTCAACACTTCAAACAATTAGCTTCCATTTTTGTAGATGATTACTGATTAGTGAGATAATATAATTACATTTGTTTCTTTTGATAGTTTCATAGTTACATTCTTGTATCATATTTTGGATCAAACACCTTTTAGCCAATGGCTTAATAACATACTTGTTTTCATTTGTAACAATAATAGTCACTCATATGATTCTTTAAAACGTTTTGGTGCCCTCTTTATTTTCTTTTGCTTTTGGTATCTATTTCTGAGTGGATAATCTTTATGCCTATAAGTTGACATACCTGTTCTAATTACAAAGGCCTCTACTTTAGGCAACCTTTGGTATAAAATGTTATGTTCTCTTTTGCAGACTTATGAAAATGCTAGTGGGGATCACAGGTTACAACATTGGGCAAAAAGATTGAGACTTTCCCAGACTAATGTTATAGAATTTAACATTTTCTTGCATTTTGTATCTCAAGTGAAACTGTTATGATACTACTTGGACATCATTTGGCATGGCTGTTATGCATTAGCCCTTGGATTTTGGTTTTCTTTAAGGTTATCTTTTGATTGTGTGTATCTTATTGTGCCCTTTTGGAAGATGTTGGAAAAGTGTAATGATGCAACTATAGACATGAAATATTATTATTATAAATTATAAATTTTATTATTATAAAATAATTATGTTCATCACATCACTACATAGACAAAATGATACAGTACACAAGCACATTTCATAACATTTACCAAAACACAGGTACGATACACATTATTTGCCTACGGGAATACCATTTCCAACAATCCCACACACCACCACAAACATCACAATTGGTCTTCAATTTTTCTTTTTGGATAAAAAATTCCCCCATCCTCTTTATATATATTGTTATAGATAATATCAAAGATACTCATACTACAACAAAAATTCAAAAAAGACAAGGGAAATCAGAAAAATGGGCTTAGCTTCAAACCTTTTAATTTTCAGCATGATACTAATCAGTTCTTCATCATTACATATAAACTCTATTTCAAAAAGAGAAACCAAATTCAAGCTTAAATGTGAACCAGAATCCACCACAAAGACCCATCAAAGCTTGAAAAATTGAGACACCAACAACATCAATGGCCGATGCAAATGCAACAATGACGACGATGTACAAAATGATCATCCATGGCTGCTGATAGATGCACAGAATATCTCATGGTCTAAACCACTATCTCCAATCTCAAACAGAATAACCTTTGATTCTTTCTTTTGGAACTCAAGCAAGAAAGAGACATGATGATGCTGTGAATGAAGAAGAGAATCCACAAAACAAGACACAAATGCAGGTACCCCAAATGAACAAATAAAAATAAAATAAAATAAGAAAAGAGAAAAAGAAAATTACAATGGAGTATGTGTTTGTGAAACTTGTTGCAGTTACTAGTACTACTCATAGGTCATAACTCACTACTCTCTTTCTCTCTCTTCTCTAATGCGTGCCTCTAAATTGGTCTTGAATTGGTCTATTTTGGTATTAGACTGTGCCTTGTCATGTCTTCATTGTCTTCCCCATTTACCTAAATAAACAATACACACCATCTCTGGCTAGAGGTCTGCCATGAACAAATTCAACCATTATCAATCAAATATTAGAACAAGATAAGCAAAGACATGGATTAGAACTCACGTTATAGTTGGGACAACCATAGAAGGGTCTATTCGGGTTCATTTTCGTCGTTGACCATCGCAAAACTGGACGAAGACTGCATCCACACCATTGAGGGGCCTTCCTTCCTCCACCGTGGTTGGGTGATCTCGCCTAGGAGCTATGGCTCATTGACCTCGAAGAACAACCAGACCCTTGATTGGTGTTCACTTGCATCCTATGCAACAAATTCCCACCACAGAAACCATAGGAAGAAAACAAGGATGAAGTTTGGGAATTAGGGTTCCACCATGCTCAATGGTCTTTGTATGCCAGTAGGGGCATAATTGTGCCCTTAATCAAATTTTGTCACATCATTTAACTGCCATACATCATACTAGGCAATTGACAGCACATGTGGCGTCCAGCATGTACGGATTAACAGCCACGTAAGCCTTATTTTGACGGAAGGGTCAATGTGATATACGGCAACAAAAGTAGGGGATTAAATTGATGCGATTTGAATTTCGTGGGTCAAATTGAGCGAACCCCTAAATTTCGAGGGTCAATATGATATTTAACTCGTTAGAAAGCTCATTAGGGAACCAATGATTAAGTTATTATCCAAGTTTTATATGAATTATCATCCATAAGTCATATATTAATGATGATATTATCATCTAAAATTTATGAGTTATCACCGTAAGTTATGTTGGCTCCCTATTAGTTATAATATTTTTTTTGGTGTCATATTGGTTATAATATGTTAGTTCTCTATCATTTTTCTTTTTATAAAATTTTTATAAAAATAATATGCATAACATAAAGAAATAAAATATCCCATTCAAATGGTCTGCTAATGTTGATTGACTTTTTATTGACTAAATATCATTGTTAAAAAAAGAGAAATTATTTTTATTGGCAGTTAGATGACATTAAATAAGCTACATTTTAAGCTAAAGGTGTGTACTACAATAAAGAGAAAAAATAGTGAAGATATGAATATTAAAGTCATAAAAGGTAAAATTTTTATAATGTAAAATGTGTATTTTAATTTTTATTATTTATAAACAGAAAATTATGCATACATCTTCAATGTCTTCATCAAATTTTCTCTCTATCTTATTAAAGCTGACTATGTATATACTTTTATAAGTATAATTAAATAAATAAGAGCATAAACCTGAACATATTAAAACTTTTTATATCTATTACATAAGATTTCAATTACTCTTAATACAAGATCTGCGAATTTTCAACTTTAATTTCAAATAGCCTTATTTTTGGTAAAACCATTTATAAATTTGACTAACATGCAATCAAGTATAATAAAAAATAACATAGACATCAATGCTATCGGTATTATTTTGTAAATCGTAACCAAGCATAAATAAATCAATTGATAATAAACTAAATATCATAATGGAATAAGTGTTGAATTCGGCAAATCAACTAATCCCTTGTGAGGGATTTGAAGTGAAACTCATATAAATTTTTTTTTCCAAGTAAAAAAAATTCGTTTTTTGATATCGAAATAATTAACGTATTTTATTATATTCTACTTTATTTGTGGTATTATAATTTTTTTTCTCTTGTTCTGAATTAATCTTTATTTTAAGTTTATTTTCGGTATTATAGTGCTATTTTTTTGTTGGAATGTTTTCATTAAAATACATGTAATAGCTTTTTTTTTGGTAAACATTTGCTCGATGTCATCACTCATCAGGTAACGGGAGGGGCATTTGGAAGGTCCAATCCCAAAAATCTTTAATTGATACGACGAAAATGAATTAATCTACGTGTACCACTTTATATTTTCGTACACGTTCTTTATAACACAGAAAAATGTAAATATTAGCACAGAAGAATAAAATTTTTATGCTATATTTACGTTTTTTCATATTAAAAATTATGTATATGGAGATTTACAATAATACATAAAAAAAGTTCATTAACTTAAGGCTCATACAAAAAAGGAGCCTTTCAACATTAGCCCAATCGTTAGGTGGCTCGACTCGAGCAAGCCGAAGTGGAAATGGTAGAAGCCTTAAAAGAAGGTATTGATGCAACCCCAAGTACTCAAGCTTGATACCTTTTGAACCAGTTGGGAATCATTATATACCCTAGCATATGGATACTATCTAATAAAGAATACATAAAATATGATCCATTAATCATTTTTTATAATATATTTTAATAGTGATATCGACTGAAACATCATGGTCTGTTAAAAATAATTGCTATGTGAAAAAAGCTTCCTATATTTTGTTCGTGTGAACATTTGTACTTCATATTACAATATTAGAAAATGCCAATTCTCTACTAGTCTGCTCTATACTATGTAGTCAACGAAAGTAAATATAATTTACAACAACATCGTTAAGATTTTTAATATAAAAAATTATCATTCAAAAACTTAAGTCAAAAGATTTTAATGTGTTCATAGCACATTTATCAAAAGAAATTTTTTTAAAAAAGTTCAGATTTTTTTTGACCAATTTAAAAAGTTCAGATGAAGTAACCACACTTATTGGCAAAATCTATTTAATAGGCCTAGAGCTATGGGCAAAAATACATTTATACTTTACCTCCCTTTATTGACCTAAAGGTCTTTCAAAGAATCATGTTTTCGGATTACCAAAAAAAATAATTGTGTCTTCAAGACGGAAAAAAAAAAAAAACTATGTCTTGGATGAGGGATTTGTTTTTAAATAAATAACATTAATGCCTTATTTACATGTTTACCAAAAAAATTTCTTATTTATCCATTTAAATAAAATTACGTATATTTACCTATTTAAGCTATGTATCTAGTATCGCGGAAAGTGGCTGAATTGGGCAAACAAACTAATGACCGCGACACTGGTGAAGAAATAGGTCGTGTACAATGGTTGGACACTGGTTCACGTTAAAGTCTATATAAGTTGGTTGGGAAACCAAAACCATTCATTCCAAACTTTCACATTCACATCATACTTCTTTTTTTCTCTCTTTTTATTTTGTTTATGGATCAACCTTTGATTATCCAGTTGCACCTGAATGCTGTTATACATGAGCGTGAAGACATGATCTAGTTCCAATCTGACTCACCTGTAGTGTTTTAGTATGCTGATATTAGCACCATGTCATAGCTAGTACAAGTCTTCTTGTATAACCTAAAAGGCGGATTTAGAGAGATACCGAAAGTTGGATATCACTTCTTATTGCTACAGCCAATGGTAGATTCGTGCATTTGTAGGTGTGGTTAAAGAAAGACAAATATGTTCGTGTCACTTTCGGATGTCACTGTACTGCAGATTAATGCCCCAACATTGTAACCCATGTGCCCCGCCTGTTGTAGCGACTCTAGTCCGCATTCCCGAACTATCGGTGCCAGATGTGGAAATAGAAATGGGGAATTCAGAGTCTGAGTTGGATTATGTTGCAAGTTCTAGATCTTCGTCTGATGGTTCATAAGATGATTAGTTTATCCTAAATGCTCCAGCAACTGGGCGTCCCTGTTACATCCTTCCTGCACCGCCTCCAATTTCAAGACTTGTTGATGTGCCTTATTTCTTTCGGCAGCTTCACTTGGATGAAGGGGCGATTGTTGATACATTGAAAGCTGGGATGGCCGATGATTATAATACGAATGGCGGTGTAGAGCTCCGAGTTAGCCATCGGATGAGAAATCAGGAAGCGATTCACGCTGCAGTGAATAATTATAGCATTTAGAGGAATGCCGAGTATAGGGTTGTGGAGCCGGCCATAATAAACTACCATTGTCGATGCAAGCATGCGGTAGATGGATGTCCGTGGAGCATTCGGGTTGCATTGAGGCAGAACCTAGGCTATTGGTAAGAAATGATTATACACATTTATTCATGGGTATTTATTTCTAATTTCATTATTTGTGCGCTTGTTATAGGGAGGTTTGCAAGTTTGGAGGTGCACACACCTATCTCGCACCAACAATGTCGGCTGATCACTCTTAGATGGACAGTAGTCTAATGTCCGCCGTCATTCTGCCAATGGTGAAGAGTAGTCCTTCTGTCTATGTTCCAGTTTTGCAAAGTGCCATCTAGCAGGGTTATCATTTCAAGCCTTCTTATCGCAAAGTGTGGATCGCGAAGAAGAATGCGATAATTATTTTGTACGGGCAGTGGGAGGAGTCGTACAATAAGGTGCCTCGTTTGCTACAAGCCTTTCAGTTGTTTCTACCGGGTACGATAACTGAGTTTGAAACCGTGCCTTATTACAATAGGCACATGTTGGATCGTGATTCACGACAGTTTGATAAAGTCTTATGGGCGTTTCCCCCTTGCCTCGAAGCATACAAGCACTGCAATAATTTCATTTCCATTGACGGGATTCATCTATTGTTGATTACGGTTGTGTATGATGGGAATGATAATATTTTGCTGATTGCGTTTGCACTTGTTAAATCTGAGTCGACCGAGTCGTGGTTGTTCTTTCTCTAGAACTTGAGGGAAGCATGTTATTCCACAGCATGGTACCATGCTTATTTGTACGACTGATTGCGTTTGCACTTGTCAAATCTTAGGCCATCCGAGCCGCACTCAATGACCAGAGGAACGGTTGGTGCCCCCGAGTGCACATCATGCGTATTGCATATGGCACATAGGTGCCAACTTCATGTCGAGGTTCAAAAATGTGAGGGGGAAAGAGTTGATGACCAATGCTGGTTACAGTGCATCGTTGAAGGGCGCGGAACACTGCATGAGGTGTCGGGAGGAGCATTCTGTTGACATGCATCAGTGGGTTTCGAACTTCCGCAAGGATTTGTGGATGAAGCATGTTGACGAGGGTTGTCGCTGGGGCCACATGACAACCAACCTGCTCGAGTGTATCAATGCTGTTTTGAAGGGGACCTGTCGCCTTCCAATAGCAGCTATCACACGAGCTATTTATGAGAGGCTCCAACAATTATTTGTGAGGAAGGGGAGAGAAGCTACGACGCAGCTTAATGCTTCTTTCTTGATCCACATGATGGTACCTAACAAACATGAAGAATATGAAGGGAACAGAAGATCACCAAGTCTCAATCACGCCGACCTCAGTAACCCAATCAGGTTCTAGATCTCGCCATGCGGGTAGGATGTAAAGAGTCCATATGAACTGCAACCATCATAAATGAATGCGTACATGAATAAAGAACAGACAAAATAAAAAGTGCCAAATTATCATGAAAAAACATAACACGAATTACATCATGAAACCCAAGTCTGTCTAGCTTGTTCCTGAGATGCAACATCCTGCGGCTGTGATGGTCCCTCGATGACTGTCCTAAACCATTCAACCTACCAATAAAAACCAAACACATTGTCAAATTAACTTATATTATTTTAAAGTACGATGAACCAAGTATAAACAAATCACAATAAACCTGGAGACAAGGGGAAAGGCAAGGACATCTCTGTGAACTGGATACCACCTAGGGAATCTCTAATAGATCCAAGAGAACATCAGAGGGATGCAACCACTAATCTCTAACGTGGTCCGCTTGCTCGCGATGCACAGAGCCTAATAAGTCCAACATAGCACCACAAAACCCCATGATAACTTGTTGCGAGTCTCAAAGTCCCGCAACAGTGGTACCCATTTTAGAGAAACAATGTTGTTGGTCTTGTCCGAAAACAAAGCTCCTCCAATCATCATCATAATATAGCAACGCGCGTGCTGCCTTAGAACATCTGGGGATGCGTTGTGCCGTGGGGTCACTTGGACTCGCTCCCTCAACCAAAACATCTTCACCCTGGCGTAATTCTTACCTTCGCCCGCCGGTGCTCTTCCGCCGAGAAAATTATGCGCCATTTGTCAAGTGCCTGCATTATACCACTGCTCAAAATCCCTCACACAACCACCGATCGGGTCTCCATTCGTGCGAAGGCCTATGTGATATGCCATATCCTCGCTCCACAATAGATGGAGATTGTGTTTTCGGCCTCCACCTCTCAACCAGAGCAGACAACAATCAATGGCATATCATAGTCAAATGCCCGCATCTCAAGCGGCCCCCAAATCTGGTTTCCCTAATGTAAAGAACACGGACATCTAGCGGTGGCAAGGTAGGGATGACACCACGAGACGTGAGCATCCGGGGAGTCTATCATTAACACAATTTCAAATAAATAAGTTAAAGGGATAACTATGATTTTGGTAATAAAAGTTTAATTGAAAAATCAATTTAGTCACAAACGTATTTTAGGCCAAAGATTGGTCATAAACGTTGTAATTTTTTTTAAATGATCTGGATTGGCATTTTTGCCCCTCTCCCCTTTTATGTATCACTAATTTACCTGAACCAACTTCTTTATCTTTGTTTTAAACCGGTCGGTTCACTAAAAATCGAACCGAGTCAATTTTATAATAATAATATCCATTTATTATTATTATTATTATTATTATTATTATATCAGAATGGATTATTAAACGAAAAAAGTGAGAAAGAGAGAGAGAGAGAGAGTGAGAACAGAGAACGGACACCGCCGCTCCCTCACGGAGCTGCGCCGTCGCCGTTTCGCCACCGTTCATCGTCGAGTCCGTCGTTTTCACTCACCTACGGATCTGGAGCCATCAGAGAGAGAGATAGAGAGAACAGAGGAAGACACAGCCGCTCCCTCAAGGAGCCGCCCCGCCACTGTTACCGTTCCATGAACACTTCCTGTCATCGATGTCGACCACACCTGATCATCTTCGTCCATATCCTCGCCAATAGCTAGGTTTCTTTGCCCAAGTCAACGTTGTTCATCATCCACGGATCCATCTTCATCGATTTACCCACCACCGGTCTTCTTCACCATCGTCGATCTTCAACATCAAAACATCATCCTACACCATCAGCTATCGTCAATATGTCTTCGGTGACCAGCGCCGCCTCCGGCTACGACCAGAATTGCTTGTCCCACCGCCGCCACCACTTCGAAGCTTCCTCTATCGACGCCGTGCCTCGTCACCGTGCCGTCGCCATTGCGTCGTTGTTGCTGGAGAACAGAGAAAGAGAGAGAAGAACGACGGGAAGAGGAGGACGAAGGGTTGCCTCCGTTTCGTCGCCGCCGCCGCCACCGTTCAAAACAGAAGCCATTGCCGTCAATGGCGGAGCTTTTGCACAACCCAAGATCCCTGGAGAAGGTGCAGACGGAACTAAGGAGCAAGATAGGGCCCCACAGGGACATGGAAGAGAAGGACATTGACCATTTTCCATATCTAAAAGCATTGATCAAGGAAACCGTGAGGCTGCCCCCTTCTCCATCTTCCACCCCCAGATCTGTTTCATTTTTTTTAATTAAAAAAAATTTGAGTTGCTGATTTAATTGTTAAATGTTGAATGTTGAATTGCTGGTAAAAATTAGGGATTGATGTTGATAGTGGTGATGGTGGATGGTGGTGGTGATGGTTGAAATGGTAGATTGATTGTTAATTGTTAATTGCGATGGTGTTGATGCTGGATTGATGGTGGTGATGGTTGAAATGGTGGTAATGTGGATTGATGGTGTTGATGGTGGATTGATGATGTTGATGGTGGTGATGGTGATGGTGATGGTGTTAATGGTGGATTGATGGTGGTGATGGTTGAAATGGTTGTGATGGTGTTGATGGTGGTGATGGTGGATTTTTTGTGCTTATGGTGGTTATGGTATATTGATGGTGGTGATGGTTTAATTTCTTAAAAATCGGTTCACCGGTCCAGATTTTTATCTGTTTTTAAAAGTAGGGGCAAAATCATAAATCAATTTATTTTGAAAAAAATTACTACGTTTGTGACCAATCTTTGACTTAAAATACGTTTGTGACTAAATTGATTTTTTAATTAAATCTTTATGACCAAAATCATACTTATTCTTAAGTTAAACTATGCTATTTCTACAACTATTTTCTAATTAAATTATTCATATAAATGACACGTTACTTTCCTTTGATCACTTACATTACTAATAAATAATTATTACCTAATACCCTATTAATAAATCACACACCTACCGTACATAATTTGGATAGACTAATTTATCAGAACAATTTAGCATACAACATTGTCATATATAACCTAAACTAATTCAACATACATGGTAATTTAAAATTATAAGCTACACTAAACTAATTTTCTAACCATTATAAATACCCTATTCCTAACACCATGCTGAATAAAATATATTACTCTAGAACCATATCATAATATTAAAAAAAAATTCAAAAGACAATATTACTAACCTGAAATTTTAATGCACCGACAACAAGGTGGGTCGAGTTTAGCCTGTTAATGTCTGAATCCTGTATAGCTGGAGCTCCTCCTCTACCGCGCATGGCTCCCCTACCGGCCATCTTGCTCAACACTCTCTTGTTGCCTTTTTTTTTTGGAAATTACTCACCAAAAAACACAAAAAAAAAACTAGATAGTTAAAGTGATTTGTGTGGAGTTACGTGGGCTTATTTATAGCCGTTTTGGACGGCTAGTGCTGCAGCCACACCCAGAGACACAATAATGACCCAGTGTCGCACCCTGTCTACGCACCACACCCTTCCATGCCGAATGTCGCGTCCATGCGGCACTCCCAAGAAAATGTTGCACCGGTGCCACAACCCCTACCCGCGACATTCTTTTATTTGTCCCACGCAACTTTTCCCCGCGGCACTAGATATGTTAAATAATACATTTATTTTATTTATTTAAAAAAAATCCCTTGGATGAGTATCTATGTTACATTATACTTATCAACGGTGCTACGGAACCAATATTAGAGAGCCATTAGGAAGATAATAAATCTAATTAGAAGTTATAAATCAAAATTAAAAAAATTATCATTCGAAAACTAAAAGTAATTATCATCCGAAACTAAAAAAAATTATCATTGAAACATAATAAAAATTATCATCCAAAACTCATATAAGAACGACTTGGATTTGCATTATAAGCATCATCAGGCTCCCATGTTCTTGATAAGGTGTCACTGTTAGGAGCTATGATTGCGCCACCGACATTGACGTGATACATTGCTTGGTACTCAGGCGGAGCCGGAGATGAGCGTGTAAGGAGCGAAGACAACCTCTATTGTGTTGATGAATGCGAATGAGCTCCTTTTGAGCTTGAACTTGAAAGAGAATCTATTGTAGAATACGCTAACAAGGTACTCCTTGAAAACAAGGTCGTGGTTGTTTCCGAGAGAGAATTCATTGAGCAAAACGAAGTGGTTGGTGTGGACATAGAATGAAGCGGTTGTGAGATCATAGGGAGGGTGACGGAGAGCGTAGAAGGTGTATGTGGATTCCTCTTTGAAGATTCTAACGGTTTGTAACAATGGAAGCGATGGTGGAGGAATAGAAGGTGGCTACCGTTTGGAACAAGAGTTTTGATGTAGGCTCCCTGGGTTCCCTAAAATATGGGCTTTCAAGACTTTCTCTATACTTATTTAGATTTGATTAATCCTTAGATGGTTTAATTTAAAGGGAATATGGCATGTTTAGTAGATTGGATTTACTTTTATTTGTTTTGGGGAACAAAACCATTAAAAATGCTATTCCTTAATAGTTTGTCATTAGCTACTAAATTACTACATTCACAATTAATGCAAAGTAAGATTGGAATCTCCTACACTTCTTTAAGTAGACAAGTTAGCTAGTAACTTACCGACACAAGTTGTTCAAAATCATGTTTTTGGAGTTAAATATCAGATCGGCCTCTTAAATTTGGGACTATGATCAAATTGGCCCCCGAAATTCAAATGATATCAAATTGGTTCTTCACTTTTACGGTTAGGATTCATATTGACCCTTTTAAGGTTATCCGTAAAAAAAACGCTGATATGGACGTTAATTATCCACACTGGACTATAATAAAATAAGGTAATGATCTATTTGCCCCAATATAGTACCAAAATGACGTCATTTTAGAGCGAAAGAAGTTAAAATTTATCTTTCAATGTGTTGTTTGAGATAGATTTTAACTTCAATCATTTTCAAATGACGTCATTTTGATATTGTGTTGGCGCGAATAGATTACGATATTGTTATATGAGAATCCAACACGATCAATTAACGACCATATCAACGTTTTTTTAACGAAAATTTGTAAAAGGGTCAACTTGAGTCATAACCGTAAAAATAGGGAGTCAATTTGATGCCATTTAAATTTCAAGGGCCAATTTGATAAAAGTCCCAAATTTCAGGGGCCAATTTAATATTGGGTAAAGATACTTTTTGTCCCTAAAGTTTACCAAAAGTTTCAAATTTACCCCTAAGTTTCAATTTGATTCAATTTTACCCCTGAAGTTTTCGATTTGCATCAATTTTACCCTTATTACTAATTTTTTTAATAATCAATATTTTTATTCTTATTTTACCCCCCCTTTTTTTTTTATCTCATTGTTATCTCATCACTCTCCTTCTTTCTATTCAACTACTTTCTTCTTCATCTTCTCCACCACCACCGCCACCACCATCATCATCCCCACCACCACTACCACTTTTTTTTTCACCGTCATTAATAGCCTTATGTTCATAAAATACAGACTGAGTAATAGATGGCAGGCAACGTCTTTCAATCACCGGCTCTATCTCTCTTGTGCTGTTCTTCCATTCATGGTTCTCTTTGTTTCTGCCACTTCTCAATGTGGTGACTGGGCACAAAGAAAGAAAACCTCATTTGTATTTTAATTTTTACTTTTTTTTAACATTTGAGTTTTGTAATTGCAAATACAATTTTTTCCCCTAAATTCAAAGCTTTTGGATCTAATTACGTTATTTCCACCACTAACACCACCATTGGAAGAGGAAGAATTCTCCTGTATCTTCAACTTTGAATTGAAATCCTTCTTCATTTCCAACATTTCTCAGCTCCAAAAAAAATTTTATCTTTTCTTTTCAAAAACACAGAAGTTCTCAATCTAACACTCCCATCACATTCTCTCTCTACACAAAAGAAACAGCATTTGGATATGTGCTTGGAATGGAATGGTCATAAGGAGACCAAGCATAGAACCCATTTGAATCAAAAGAAAAAGAGAATAGCGAATAGGTGGTTTCAAGGAAAGTTTTCAGCTTTAACATTAGTATTTATTTTTCCCAATTTGAAAACCCTATTCATAGAGATATAGAGAGAGAAAGAGTGGTGGTGGAGTTGATTCGATAATAGTGGTGGGAGGAGAAGGAAATGATGATGAAAGTAGTTGAATAGAGAAAGGGGAGTGAGATTGATAATGAGATAAATAAATAAAAGGGTAAAATAGAAATAAAAGTATTGATTATTAAAAAAATAGTAATAAGGGTAAAATTGATGCAAATCAAAAATTTTAAGGACAAAATTAAAACGAATTAAAATTTAAGGGTATTTTTAAAACTTTTGGTAAATTTTAGGGACAAAAAATATACTTTACCCTTTAATATTTAACTCCATGTTTTTTTTTTTTTTTTTACAATAACTCCATGTTTTTGATTAGTGTATCAATGGTTTTTGTTAGCTGATGTTTTCATTTTTGGGATCAAGCCCGAATCATATTCTTGTTGAAGCAGGCCGTACTTTGTCCAAAAAAGACACACACAAGAACAAAAGTACAAGAAGAAGAAAAACGTTACCCAGAAAGAGATTTGTTTTTGGTGACTACACCCAAAAGAAGATGAAAATTAGTTTGTTGGCCCCTCTAAAATAAAAACACCAAATTTGTACTAGGACAAAAACAATATCTAAAGAAACTGCATTAAGGAAGAGCGACTATGTGAGCAAAAGCACAATGGAAGAGCGGCTACAACCCAAAAAAGAAATAAGAGAAAAAGGATGAGCGACTTAGGTGCGTTTGGTTTGCGTTTTTATTTTTTATTTTTATTTTTCGCTGTTTTCTAGATTTTGTGAAGGAAAAAGTAAAAACAATAAAATCCTGTTTTCTGCTATTTTCACTTTTTCCTTCACAAAATTCAGAAAACAGAAAACACTAAAAATGAAAAAAAAAATGAAAACGCAAACCAAACACACCCTTAATAAATATGACTAATTACCAACACCAAAAAAATGGACTAATTACTTCTATATTATTAAAAAAGTTAACCCAAAAATATATAAAAGAATAATCTTGTTGTAATATTATCCTTTTATTTAAAATTTTTAAGAGTAATGTTACGAAATCAATATTAGGGGACTAATAGAGAGTCAATGAGTATAATTAGGAAAATAATATATGATAAAAGAGGAAAGAGAAAAGAAAAAAAAAGCCTATTGACCATTTATTGACTAACAAATTATAGGCTGCCTAAACTTTCTCAATTTTTAAACCATTAAAAAGCCTCATAAAATATGAACCAAAAGTAGAAGACAAATGGCAAAGTAGTAAACGCGAATGGAAATTACGAGGTGAAAATGAAAAGGACTTCTGGATAAAGATAAACTGCTTTAAAAAAATATCAAACACATCTTGTACTTGTACTACAAAATTGGAAATGACAATCTAATCTCAACTCCTAATCCTATACCTATGTTTCGATGGAAATATTTTATCAGAAGTGAAAATATTTGCTAAAATAAAAAGAATAGTTTAATTATTATTTGTAATTTTTTTATTACAAATGAGATTGTTTTTGTCATGTTCATATATCTCATCAATTAATCAATATAATTTTTTATGTGTTAAACGAGACTCAAATCTGAGACTTTTTATAAGAATCAAGTGAGAAGGAGGTAATGCCATATGAGTTGCAGCTCACCAGCAATTAAACAATATATAGTTGTATATAATATTTAACTTATTTTTTTTAAAAAATATATTGTATATTTTAACTTGTATCGACTAATATTTAGTGTATATAACTATGGAGGTAATTGAACTAATTTCTAGCATTAATTTTATGAATTAGAAAATGCCTATGGATCTGGCCTATTCCCAAATCCCAAGTGCAATAATAGTGTTGATTTGTTAGAAAGTGAAGAGAGTGTGTGAGAGTGAGTTGAGTATTGTGTGAGAATCTTGAAAGAAAGAAAATGAGTTTAACATTGCAATCTCCGCCTTACACGGCTCTCTCAATTCCCCCAACACCTTCTTCTTCTTCTTCTTCTTCTTCTTCTTCTTCTTCTTCTTCTTCCTTCTCCTCCCTCCGCAATTCCACTCTTTTCTTCAACACTTGCCTCCCTCACTTTCGCTCTTCATCTTCAACTCGCTTCTCTCTCGCTGCTTCCTCCATCAACACTGGTTAGTGCTCACTACTCTCTCTTCTAATAATAATAATAATAATAATAATAATACCTTTTCATTTCTATGTATATGCATTTCATCATTGCTTTGCTTCTTCAGCTTCCACCACCACTGAATTGGAAGCTGTTTCAGCCTTCAGCGAGATCGTTCCCGACACCGTCATCTTCGATGACTTTCAAAAGTAACTAACACTTTTCATTCTTCTTCTTTCTTCAATTGTCAACCTCAAAGTCTCGATCCTTTCTTCTTTCTCTGTTTATTAGGTTTCCTCCAACTGCAGCTACTGTTAGTTCCTCGCTTCTCTTGGGGATTTGTGGTCTTCCAGACACTATTTTCAGGGTCAGTGATTTCTTCTCTTAATATCATAACTGCATTTTCCTCATTTCAATTTCCATAATTTGTGCTTTCTTTGAGAATTTGGTAGAATGCTGTGGAAATGGCTTTGGCTGATTCCGAGTGTTATGGACTTGAAAACAAAGAAGCTAGATTGTCTTGTTTCTCCAGCAAGGTAATTATTTCGGATTTAGGTTTTCATTCCAACTTTATTAGTTTCTGATTATGTATATTATTGTCTTGACTTTCAATAGTGTTGACTTGAATGTTGAGTTTCTAGTCAAACGATGTTTACATGGCGGATTTGGTGTGTGGAATTGTAGGCTTTGGTGAACGTTGGAGGTGACATGGCGAAGCTGGTCCCTGGCCGTGTTTCGACTGAAGTGGATGCACGTCTCGTTTATGACACACATGCCATTATCAGAAAGGTATGCTTCCTTCTTTTTTTAGCAGCCACTATCTTCACAATGAAATACTTAAATTTGATACAACAACAACAACAAAGCCTTATCCCACAAGGTGGTGTCGTCTACATGGATGATATAATGCCATTGAGCTCTAAAAACTTAAATTTGACAACGAAAAAATATTACAATCTATAGGTATGTGTGTGTCTTCAACACAAGATTATAATGTTTTAGGAATTTGAAGATTTAATTCAATGCCTTCTTTGAGGGAGGTGCCAAATCCAGAGTCTTCTGATTCTGAAGAATTAGAGTTATGATATTCATATTTAAGGTTGTGTAATAGTACCTCCTAATTTTTTAGTTCACCATTCTCATGCAACTGATGCCCAGATTGAAGAAACAAGGGTCTTTGTGGATGTGTTAGACAATTTTAAGTGTTTCTGACATTGAGTGGCCGTTAATCAATTTAGATCATATAAATAACCTTTGCACCTGATCTCCTTAATGCTAACACAATTACACATCTATGGTAACAAAACACCCATGCTTTTGCTCCTTCATCAAATCCGATGTTTAACCTATTATCAAATGTTACAGGTTCATGACCTGTTGAAGTTGTACAATGATATTAGTGTCCCTCCTCAACGTCTTCTGTTTAAAATTCCTTCAACTTGGCAGGTGAGTAATCAGGCAAAATGGAATTGCTGAGCTTAGAAACACTGATGCTTCACCTAATTTGCTAATGGATTATATATTTGCCTTTGTGTAGGGAATAGAGGCTGCAAGATTGTTGGAGTCTGAGGGCATACAAACCCACTTGACTTTTGTTTACAGGTATTTTATGTTTTTTGCGGATATCCTTATTGACTGCTCTGTATCTTTGGGTTCATATGTGAAGGATGTCATTTGATTACTCATCCTAAAGGCACATGCCTGTTATTTATATTCCTTAGTTTAGGTGTAATGCATTAAGGATGAAGAGGGTTGAGTTTAGATCATGGAACAAACATCTAGGAGAGTTAAAAGAATTGCTTATAGAAGTTATTTAGTGAAGATCATGGGACTGTTTTTGCAATTGTATAGGTTAGCTTCCATAGCAAATGTCCAAAATAACAGGCATGTGCCAATTTTGAGATACATAGTCTGCAAATTTCAAATGATCAGGCTTATGTGCAATATTCTAAAGTTGTGAGAGAGGATAATTGAGAGATATTGGAAGGATAATAGAGGTTCACATTTGGTTTTCGTTATTTTGGAGAAGGGTATGGAAGGTTTCCAGAGGGGCCCAGTGGGACATTCTAGAGAAGAAAAGCATTTGGGTTATATTCTAGCAAAGATATATCTTCTGGGTTAGAAATAGTTGTTGTTTTCTTCCCTTTGTTTTTTCCTTTCAAGGATAAAATTTTTATATAAGAAGTTTGTTCACTGTTATCTATTCCTGTTCATTCTATCGTTTGATTTTTTTTTTCCTTCAGCTTTGCTCAAGCTGCTGCTGCTGCTCAAGCTGGGGCTTCTGTTATTCAAATTTTTGTAGGCCGCTTAAGGGTAATTTCATACCCTTTTTTTTTTTGTGGGAAAGGATTACTAGATGACATCATTAGTGTATCTTAGGTAAACTATAAAATTTTCAGGACTGGGCGCGAAATCATTCGGACGACCCAGAGATAGAATCGGCTCAGCTGAAAGGAGAGGATCCTGGGTTGGCATTGGTCTGTCATTCAACCTTGCTATAATGTTTCTTCCTCTTGCTCTGTGTTTAGAAAATTTTCTGTAAATAAAATAAGAAAGCTCTTCTTGAGTTAAGTCTGCATTTTGTAGCTTTGCTATTATTCTAGCTAGGATTTGATGGTTCCTTTGTTTTGAATCTTGTTGCTTTGCTTGTGTTCCCTCACTTCCTTTTAGGAGCTTTGTGAGTGGGTCATGTATCAAAAAAAAAAAAGGGTCTGTATTTTGTAATATTGGTATGACTTGAGGAAATGAAAACTGCTTGTGCCTTGGTTCACACTTCACACAATAATCTGAATCTAGGCTGAAATAGCTATGCTGAACATCTTACAAGGCCCATACCTGAAACAATTGTTATTAATTTCAGGTGACAAAAGCTTACAATTATATTCACAAGTATGGGCATAAGTCAAAGTTGATGGCAGCTGCAGTTCGCAACAAGCAGGATCTATTTAGTCTTCTGGGGTATTTAAAAACTCCACAACAGTCGTATTTTGAACTTAAGATATAATTTTAGCTTGATTTGTTTGATATTCTATGAACTTTTTTTTGCTTTATATTGCTTCTTGTGCAGGGTTGACTATATCATAGCTCCATTAAAGATCTTGCAATCTCTCAAAGAATCTGTTGCTTCTCCTGATGAGAAGTACTCTTTTGTCCGGAAGTTATCCCCTCAGTCTGCTGCCAGCTATGTGTTTAGAGATGAAGAGGTATGGATTAAGTCTAGCATAATTTGAACTCCCTCTTTAGTTTAAGATCAAACTATAAGATTGTGACCGTACTGTCAATGCCAGTTAGCCCCTTCTTAGTAAATTATTGATGGAAAATCAAACAAATTAGGTGAAAGAACAACTTGTTGCATGTTATAATGATTTACCTTCCTCTTTGCTACCTCTATCAATATTACTCTTGTTCAGGCATGTCACATTTGCCAAATGATTGGTCATTTGCTAATTACTAATTAGTCTACTTTTTCTTCATCTTCTTTTTTCCAGCTTGTTAAATGGGATCAAGCTAGCCTTGCAGAAGCCATGGGGCCAGCAGCTGTGCAGCTCCTGGCTACTGGATTGGATGGTTATTCCGATCAAGCAAAGCGAGTTGAAGAGTTATTTGGGAAAATATGGCCACCTCCAAATGTATGACTTCCTTTTCTTGTCTCAATAGATATTTTGCTTGAAGGAATAAACAGAGGATGCTTCACCTGAAGGGAAATCTTCCTTTTGTTGTGTTTCTTTAGTTTCCCCTTTAACATTGATATCTTGGACAGTTTCCGGTCAAGTCAGCTGTACATTTTGTTACGAGTATTTCCTCCGGTTTTTTCAAACCTTGGTAATGGTACCCGTATAGTTATACTGGTTTAAATCTGGTTACGTGGCATGTTCTTCATTCTGCAAACCTTTCTGCTTGGTTGTGAAATGAAAAGATGACAATATCCTTTGAATTTAACAATTCCATTGACCCTTGTTGACGGTTTACAAATGTATTTTCTGCAACTTACAGTGATCCATGAACAAGAGGTTATGTTGGTATCTTAATAATCCATTAGAGTTGCAGACTTATAGCTAATATCTTGTGAACAGCTACCCCCACCCCCACACCCCCCCACTAGCCAATAGGTTGTTCTATATACAAGGTGAGATTTGAATTCCCGCTACTTGTTTAAGCGATAAGTGAGCTAATCATTCGACCCATCTAAGTTGATTGTTGAACTCAAAACTTTAAACTTTTGCATGTCTCGTTTAAGTCTGCTTAAAACTTGTTAGGTACTAGTATAATGCTGAATATGAGTGAGTGAGTAGGATTGAAGATCTCCCTTGGGAGAAGCTCGTTAACAAAATGGGAATGGTGAATATTGAGCTGAGGATACATGTTTTTTCCCAAAAGCATTTCTTCTATGGGCTATTAACAGGAAAAGATAACAGGGGAAAATGAGTTTTAAGGGGGAAAAAAACCATGACTAGGCCGCCAACAGAAAGTGACATAGGGAACACAAGCAGCAAGCCTTCCCCGTGGAAGTTGACCAAGTGTGACCTTAGAGTCCTTGCTCTATCTCAATTTCCTAAGCTAGATTGGGATACTATTAAGGAAACAGCTGAATGATGCTTTCATCTCTTTCTTTTTTTTTTTTTTTGGTGAGGTGGAATATCTGGACGCCAAGAAATGAAATTGTGTTTTCATTTTTCAAGTAGAAGAGCCCATTAAACTAAATTATTGCGAGATGGAGACATGCTGCATGAGATTTGGATATATCACTCGTGCTCGTTGTTGATAGCTATGTTGGAGATCACAAAGCGAGAGAAAGATAATAAGTGCGAGATATTTATAATGTGGAAAGGTTACGTGGAAATGTTGAGTTGGGATATAGAGATTTAATTCATAGTTTAGTTATAGGTCAAATACTTAAAAGTAAATAATTTAATTATAAATTATTTTTTAAATAATTTTGCTATTTGAACAAGTGATTTACCAAAACAAGTGGTTAACCAAGTAAATTATAAATCACACCGCCACTCTCACCTAAAAATGCGTGTTTGCACTGGGAGATGTTACTTTCTGAAACGTACTCTCACCACGTACACTTGCCATCGCTCTTCAAGAAGATTCAATTCATCTTCGTCCTCCTTCGTCAACGTCGTCTTCTTCATCCTCCATCGTCGTTCTCGTTTTCCTCGTCCTCCTCCTCTGTTTTATGTTGATGTTGTTGTTGTTGCTGCTGCTGTTGTTGTTGCTGTAGAGAAATATGAAGCAATAATGCGCAGAAATAGAAAGCAACATTACGCAGAAACAAAATGCAATAAAGCGCAGAAATAGAAAGCAACATTGCGTAGAAACAAAAAGCAATAATGCGCAGAAATAGAAAGCAACATTGCGCAGAAACAGAAAGCAATAATGCGCAGAAATAAAATATTCTTCTTCTTTCCTTCCTTCCTTCCTTCTTCCAAGTCTGCATCTACATCTTCTTCTACTTCTTTTTCTTTCATTCCTTTCTTCTTCCATTTTTGCATTTTGCATCATCATCTTCTTCTTCATCATCATCATCATCATCATCTTCATCATCTTCATCATCTTCTTCTCTGTTTCACATTATTGATATTGTTGTTGCTGTTGTTGCTGTACAGAAATATGAAGCAATAATGTGCAGAAATAAAAAGCAACATTGCGCAGAAACAGAAAGCAATAATGCGCAGAAATAAAATCTTCTTCTTTTTTTTCTTCTTCTTCCTTCCTTCTTTCTTCAGAACAGAGTTGCAGAAATCACACAAAGAAAGAAGAAAACATGAATCACCAATTACGAATCATGAAATTCAGAACGAAAATGAAAATGACGACAATAACTAACAACATTACAAATAACAAAAACACAGTTATCTCCAGTATATGCACAGATCGCGTCACAATTGAAAAACAGAGCAGAAAGGAGTTGCAGAAATCACGCTCGAAGAACGAAAACGAAGAGAGGGATTAATTGGTTATTTGCTGCACTTAGTTGACGTTATATTAAAGGGAGTGAGGCACATGAGGTTATTTGCTTGGCTAACCACTTGGTTTGATAAAACCACTTGGTCAGCTAGAATAATTGTGTTTTAAAAACATTAAAAATATTAAAAATATAAAAAATGTAAAAATAATTATGTAGAAATTAAGAGAATAATTAGGTTATTACGAGTTAGGTCTGTTGCGGCCAGGGTATTAGCCTATGTTTTTGTTTGGAATAAGATGTAAGTCAGTAAGTAGGTTAATTGTTAGGTGCTTGCTACGATACATATACTAATTAATGCGTATCGATACTTTAATAAATACAAACCAATAAAATATTGCCATGTAAACTACATCTATCCACGTCAATATTTATTGATTTATTTATTTTTTTAAAATTATTATATTATTATATATACTAAAATATCCTCCTAAATAATTATTAAAACACAAATATACCTTTTTATTATTTTGTTAAAAATCTAAATAATCATCTTATTATTTTTATAACCAAAGTAATTTTACAAAACAAAAAAGTTAAAATCAAATATCATTAATCTAATAAATAAATAAAAAATCAAAATTTGTTCCAAATTCTTGGAAATAGTTCGTAATTATCCTTCCCTATCTTCTGCTGCTCTCTTCTCCATCGTGGCGCTATAGATTTTTCATATTTGCCAGCCATGCCTCTAAAAAAAACCTACGAGCTGGTCATATATACATCTGTATCCTTCTTGCTCCCTAATTATGCTTCATCACATGGCCCTAATTATGCAAATCTGGAGTTTTATGTTTAAGCTCTAGTTTTGGTCGCAACTTGTATAATACATTATAATCAATATATATCTTGTTATTATTTGTTTCACCTTGACTTTATGTGGTAGATCTGTAATACAGTGCAATTCCTTTATTGGAGATCTAATCTTTGTTCTTTTTTTTTTATTCCTATATGAGCGGCGGCGACAAAAGAATAGTGGCTAGTATCTTCGAAGTTTTGAGAAGGTTCGGAGAGGCGCAAGGGGACAATGCCACTGAACCCAGATAGAGGAGCACGAGCAATTTTAAACCCTAATACGAACTATTAGAAAGAAATTTGAGTAGATTTTAATTTTTTTTGTATGTTTATTAGATTAATGATATTTTATTTTAATTTTTTTTATTGTAAAGAAATATTTTTGTTATAAAAATAAAAAATTTATTTATATTTTTAATAAAACAATAAAAAGATATTTTTGTCTTTTAATGACTATTTATAAGAATATCTTAATATATATAATTATATAATATTTTTAAAAAATAAATATAAAATAAACGTTGACGTGGATAAATGTGATTTATATGGCAATATTTTATTGGTTTATATTTATTAAAGTATCGATACGTATTAATTAGTACATGTATCATAGCAACCACCTAATTGTTATTGTAAAATTTGAGCGAGTTTAATGATTGAGTGACGTAGTAGTATCTTTGTGCGTGTGTGCGTTTTTTTTTTTAATACATGCACTTTGAACAAGTCAGGTGTGTACTAAAACGATTCATGACATTTTAATTGTACCCTTTTGATTGTACCCTTTTGATCCAATCTCATATGCTAAAATGATATAATTATAAAAGTAGGGACTATTTTGGTGCATTTTGAGAATCTCAAAATTCAATATGGAGTTTAGCTTCACTACACTAAGATGAATACCCATCCACTTTCATATAAAGTTGCTTGTTAAAAACGTTGAATGATTTAAAATATTTAATCGAATTATTATCTCACGGTGATAAAATGTTGATTTAAAATTAAGAGTTTCCACCCTGTACTCATCAAGCTAAACCTAGTTTGCAACTGGAGTGCAGTATATCAAGACTCAAGAGGCATGATTATATACCAACACTTCAAGAAATTCCTTTGCTTTTGTGTTGAGCCCATTTTACCTTTTTAAATTAATTTTTAGAAAAAGAAAAAATATCTAACTTTGCATTTAATCTAATTTTTAAAAATATTGTGAATAAATATGATGGTTTATGACTTTATGTATAGATACGTAGAAAGCCGAAAAGAGAAAGCGAATAATGCATCTAATTTTGGATCAAAATGAAAAGAGTATCCGTGATCGAGATTGTTTTCTAAAACTATTAGCCAGATTACCAAATCTCTTAATTTTTCCCCTAATAACGAATAGCATGTGACAAGATCACGTGATACCCAATTTAACTTTGACATAAATGCATTCCATTCTCATTTTTCTCTCCAGAATATACCATCTTTGGCTAAACAAAATAACAATTTTGAAATAATTATACAGAGGAAAACAACACCAAAACGAAGTAACTTAGTGAGTGAAATCACTGGAAAGTAGTAAAATTCTGCGCCTACCAACTTCAAATTATTCATGTGATGTACGTGATTTACTCTCTCTCTCACACATTAACCCACCTCGTTATTCCATGTGTCAAATTAAATTAAATTAAATTAGCATCTCAATATATGTATATAAATACCATGTATGTATAGTTTTCATCATCTTGATATAAGTTTACTGAAAACCCATTTTTCTCTCATTTCATAGTGACATGGCCAATCCAACACAAACATCTCTTCTCTCTTTCGTCCTTTCCCACACATCATAGTCATCTTCACACAGCCCCACGTTTGGCTTCAACTTAGGCACTTTCTCCTCCATCGTATTCTCATAAATAAATAAATAAAACAAAATCTGAAAATTAATTTTTTAAAAAAAGGGACCTTAAGATGGGAGAGGAGAAGGGTTCGTCTTCGAAGGTGCCGCTCCTAAACGGAGGAAATGGAGGAGCGGGTGGACAACCGAGCAGGAGGATCGTGATTGGGGCAGTGTGCGGGTTCTTGGTGGTGATTTCGTTTGCGGGTTTGATTGGATTCTTGAATGGAAATGGAGGTGGTGGTGGCCATGATGAACCCCTTTATTGTGCCGGCGTTGAAGGGAGAAAGCTTGGGCGGCCGCCGGTTGTTTCGCGGGGAGTGGTGGCGGGAGTTTCGGAGAAGAGCAATAGGCTTTTGGGAGGAAAGACGTTTCCTGGTTGGACAAACTCCATGCTCTCATGGCAGAGGACTGCCTTCCATTTCCAGCCTGAAAAGAACTGGATGAATGGTATTGTTACCCTCTCTTCTCTTCATACTTTCTTCTAAGAACTTGTTTAATTTGAGTATAGGCCGCATATTTCATGATTAGAAAGATGGATTGAATAACTGACTACTTCATTCGTCTGTTTAAATAAGTGAAGACTGCGGCATTGTTAAATGATTAAATGATTTAGAGGTATTGTAGGATTTTGTGGGAGAAAGTATATATGATTATGTCTTTTGAAACACATATATGTTAAGAAAGAGGATTCAAATTCTTGTCTTATAGAACTATTATTAGAACACAAGATTTTTATTATTATTATTATTATTATTTGCTCAATCTTCTACGTACATGGGGATTGAATAGAGCCAGTGGGAAGTGGGAGCTATGTTAATTATCTTTTATGTTAAAGCATTAATCTAAGTTATTAAAAGGTCAAGTGATGGCAATATCAAACATAATCAACTATAATATATAGATAGAGAAGAACATGATGAGGAATTGTGTGATTTTTCAAAAAATATTTTTTGTTCTTTAAAAGATTTGGATTCAAGAATTTTTATTAAAAGAAAAAATTTATTTATTTTCTATTAAATTTCATATTTATTATTCTTATGTATATTTAATAAAAATGATAAATTAATGACTACATTGTCACCTACTTGTATTAATCCATTTATTACAAGGAGCTATTCTTATGTTTGAATGTTAATTTTGTGCACGAAAGATATACCATCCAGTTCAACCATTTGAGAGAGGCTAGATACAGATTTCTTTTATACATAAAATATAGAGTGAGTATCTAACAGTAGAATTATATTTTATTTAAGGATAATTTGAGAGATATGAGTATTAATTAAACTTTATTATTTACTTCTTAATTTGGTGAAATATTATTCTTTTCCATGTTAAAATAGCCACTCGTCGCGCTTCTAGGACTCAATCAAGAAAAGGCGGGATATCTAACCCGCCAAAATAAAAGGATAGTTTGTCTGGTTTTATGGCGAATTGACGTATCAATATCATTAGACTATCATAATTAACTTTATTTAAATAGTAAAATTAATTTAACAAAAATTTAGTTATAATTGAAATACAAATAAAAGAGAAAAATTGAAACATACTAATTTTTTATTTTCGTATATACATTCTTATGGTGCGTTTGGAAAAGAGATCGAAAAACTGAGACTGGGAGACTGAGACTGTATTAAGTTTGTTTATTGTGTTTGATTTAAATTTATTAAGAGATAGATATTGGAAGGTAGAGATTGAATTGAGTTAATAAAGAAAAAACAAAGGCTAATATTAGAAACTTTAATTTTATGTGAAGGTATTTGAGTAAAAAAAAATTATTAAAATTTCAGTCTGAGTTTCTCAGTCCCTCCTAACTGGAGATACTGAAAATATTGTAATTTTGAGGACTGAAACTGAAATTTTAGTTACAGTTCCTGTTCAACAAACACAACACTGAGTCTCAATTTTTCAGTCCCAGTCCCAGAAACCAAATGCTACGTTGTAGTATACACCCCACTTTTTGCAAATAAAAAATAATATTTTGGTGGGTCAGCATATCTGAGGTATCCTTAATGAATGGTAGGATAATGATACGTGTATAGGTGTGAGCTTAAAACTCATTTAGAGTGTCTTAAGAATAATTTAGAAGGTTGTTAATTTTACTATAAATAGTAGAGAAAAATATGTAATCAAGTATGCAAATTATCAAAAAAAATAGTTATCACTTTCCTTATTTGGAATTCCTCTCGTGGAATTATCTCTTCTCCCTCTTGTTCTTCCTTAATTTTCCTCTAATTCTCTTTTAGTTTCTTTTTAATTTCTACAATTCTAACTTATAGGAGATCTCACTCCTATCATTTGGGACTTTCATTGAACACCATGCCAACCTTCCATGGTTACCATGGCGATTTCCAGAACTCAAACAATTCTTCTTAGGATCAAATTCAAGCTAGCCTCAAGATTTTGCTTCCAAATTATCAACTGATTCCCTCTGATTCTCTTGATGAATTATCATTCCTGAGTCGTTTTCAAAAACAGCAGCGGATCTGTACAGAAATTAAAGAAGTTTGTAACAGCATGTGTGCAACATTGAATGAGATGATTCAAGAAGAGGAAGCAGATCTAGAAGTGGAATCAAATTTGCCAGGAAATGTTGAAGGCTCAGAAAATTCAAATTCAGGAAATCCAGGTCCAGAAATTCAAAACTCAGAATATGAAATTGATGAAGGAGATGCCGCAATAATTCAAAATACAACAGAAGTTATAGATCCATCATCAATTCAAAATACATATCCAATATTCACAAACATTACAAAGCCAAATCTGAATTCAGATAAAATTCGATAACAGTTTAAGCACCAAGAAGATAAAGATAATTTTGATGCGAGAAGCATTTACCAGGGATGTGACGATCGGAGTGCGACGGTTGTGGTACACCGGCTATCACCAGAACCGCCGAATTTGAACTCAGACGTGGTGGGAAAGGGTGAACCGACATCGACACTAGTCTTGGCAACAACAACGTTGCACATGTCAGAGGATGTGAGGGACGCGGAGACCGGGGCTCACAGCGACGCCGAGGACGGCGCCATCGCGAAGGGGAATGTGGATAGCGCAAAGGCTGATCTGTTCTCGCATTTCTTGGAGGACGACGACGTTGCGGGTCTGAACTGTAGTGGAGGTGCCGACGACGTCGACGACGGAGCAAGGGCCAGCGCTTAGGTCAGCGCTTTTGTTAGGAGAAAGTGGACGTTCAGAATGGCTAAGGGTGGAACAACGACAACGATGGCAGAGGACATGACATCGAGGGTGAACAGTGGGGATCTGTTACGTCACGACCTTATGGTAGTGCCGTAACTACTCAAAGCAGGTCGAACCGGGAGGGAACAGGAAGAGGCCGCGACGGCTGCTTCAGGCACTGGTATGGCAGTAGCAAGTGGCGGCAGGATATCGGCTGTGAGGAGTGCTATTCTTTGGCCGGAGGATAAGCTGCTCATCGTTCCTTGTTGGACGCTCGGGAATGAGCGGTGCAAAGAGACGGCGGTGAAGACGGTGAAAGAACAGGCCACCGGATTTGGGGAGATAGTTGTTGGCGATTGGTATCTCATGATCGGAAAAAGAAGCAGCGTAGAAACACCGTTGAACGGCGACAAAGGCGGCGTCCAAGAGGTGCCATTCTTCTTCACTATGGGTGCACCATGGATAGTGTACACAAGCAAGATGTAGGCTGCCATTGGAGATGCTACAATGACAATGAAGGAGAAAAGATTTTGGGCAATTAGGTTTAGTGTTCTTTTGGGCCTTAATATAGTTTTTAAAGCCCAGATTGAAAAAGAAAATGATGACTACTTGATCTCAGACGTACTAAAGTTGAGGATGGTAACACTTCTAGTTTTGGGCCAACTTCATTTTTATGTATAAAAAATAAATTGGTTGTTTTGGGTTGATGGAATTCTGGTGGTCTATTTTATTTTTTAGCAGTAGTATAGAATTACCTATTAATTTTAATATTGTAATTAGGATTTACAATTTTATTAATCATCGTTAAATTTTTTTCTAACCTTGAGGACAAGATTATTTTGAATGATAGGGTAATGATACTAGTATAGGTGTGGGCTTAAAACCCATTTAAAGTGTCTTTAGAATAATCTAGAAGGTTTTTAATTTTACTATAAATAATAAAGAAAAATATGTAATCAGGTATGCAAATTATCAATGAAATAATTATCACTTTCCTTCTTTGAAATTCCTCTCATTGAATTATCTCTTCTCCCTTTTATTCTTTCCAAATTTCTTTCTAATTCTCTAATTCTCTTTTAATTTCTTCCTAATTTTTACAATTCTAACCTATAAAAAATCTTATTCCTATCAGTGAATGACTATTTTTTTTTTCAATTTATATCATTTGCTCCTAGGTAAGGAACCGAGTTTGAAAAAATTGAAAAATAGAACCATTTAACCCATAAAACCCACATATTTGGAAAAACGGAGTTTAGTTAGTTTTTTTTTTTTGAGTTTGACGACTGAATCGAATGAGTTTGACCCGTTTGACCTCTATATTCTCTCTTATTTTTAACTGTGCTAGATTCTAATAACTCTTAAAATTATTGCAAATTCTAATATTTTATTTTAATGAAATAAATATTCGGTATACTCACTTTTTGTGAAATATGTTGTAGATACTTATTAGCTACTTATTTGATACAAATATTATTAAAACACCAAAAATCAATAATTAAATTATTCAATTATGTGTTTGTATTCAAATTCACACATTTATATTAATATACTATTCTAATTTGTATGTTTAGTGAAATATCTTTTACTATTGTATTAAAATGAAGTTTATTTGTTATAATTCAAATTCAAATTATGTATATTTCCCTCATTAGTAAAATACACTTTGACATTATTCTTACCTCAACTTAACATTTTCTCCCTTTTTTGTTTTCGGGCTTTTGTGGTTTGCTCTAATGGTGTGGATGGCTCTGCTTCAGATCCTAATGGTAAGATCGAGGAACTTTACCCCTTCTTTTATTGTTTAGAAGCTATACTTATAAGAAAATAGAGTATGCTTTATCAAAAAATATCTTGGAATATTTTGAAGGAAAATTTCTTTCTTGGCACAATTTTCTGGGTTTTAGTTTACAATTTTTTTATTTACAATAAAAAAGTTATCGCTCTTATAATTAATTCATTGCAATTAAAATAAATTTTCTGTGTGGTATAGTTATTGCTCTCATTAAGTAAACAGATTTTAATATCTTGTTTAAAATTCTTTATCACTATAATTTTTTTTATCAGATTTTAAAATGACATTTTTCAAAAGTTCATGATCAATTCAACATTCTACACCTCACAAATTTAAAAGAGCAATGTTAGGTGTACATTAAAATTAGTCATTAAATTAGCTATTAGTGTATAATACATATTAAAATACTAAATACACATTAAAAATGAATTAAACTACATATATATTTTATAATTCAATGTATATTATACACTAATAACTTATTTTAGTGTGTAAATAGAATTATTCAATCTGAAATCCTATATATTAGATAACTACACAAGACAAACTATCAAAAGCAGTTATTTTCATAACATTATTGAATTTGGATTAGTACAATTGACTAGTAAAAAATATTCAATTGACTCGATCAGATTACCCTTTAAATCATATTTATCTTTCTATATATTAAAAGAAACTTTTAAACGTTCAAATAAATAACGTTATAATATATATCTCAGGTCCGGTGTACTACAAGGAATGGTATCACTTCTTCTATCAATACAATCCAAACGATGCAGTTTGGGGCGACATCGTTTGGGGGCACGCAGTGTCAAGGGACATGATCCACTGGCTTCACCTTCCACTCGCAATGGTTCCAGACCAATGGTATCCTTAGAAACTAAAAGAACAAATTTAAATATAAATTTTAATTTAATACTATTCACACACCATTTTGATAGACATCACCTTTACATCCGTATAAAAATACGATTGTTATAGGTGGATCACAAAAAGTGAAAAATAATTAATACCTTAATGACCGTATTTTATACAGGTGTCAAATTGATGTCTACTAAAAGAGGAGATAAACTCAATTTTTGTCCCTGAAATTCACGAATTGCAATAAAATAATTCCTGAAATTTCAATTGCACTATTTTGTTCCTTAAAATGGATAAAATTACACTAAATTAGTCCTCACCTCTCTTTCGGTCTAATTCTTGCCAATTTCTTGAGTAATGTGACAACTGTCTTGCATATTGGATAACAAGAAATGACGTTATTTCACTTATGACGTTAAATTATCATTAAAAGCGACATATTCTACTATTTAACATCTCCATAACCCATCAATTTATGCTTCTTATATATTAAATAACATTATTTTAATGATTATTTAATATCATAAATATAATGAATAAACGCCTTTGTATGTTGTCTAACCCTTCAATTAGTTAGAATTAGATGAACATGAGATTAGGGATCAATTTGGTACAATTTTTTTAATTTTGGGGATCAAAATAGTGCACTTGAAATTTTAGGAACTATTTTAGTGCAACTCGTAAATCTCAGGGATTAAAATGGGATTAACTCACCAAAAGAGTGTGTGGATAGCGGAGACGGTTTAACTAATATTCAAATATTATTTCAACAGGTACGATATAAATGGTGTGTGGACCGGCTCAGCCACCATCTTATCGGATGGCCAGCTCGTCATGCTCTACACCGGTGCGACCAACGAGTCGGTTCAAGTCCAAAACCTAGCTTATCCGGCGGATCCTTCCGACCCTCTCCTTGTGAATTGGATCAAGTACGACGAAAACCCGGTCCTAGTCCCTCCGCCGGGCATCCATCACCGAGACTTCCGCGACCCCACGACGGCGATGCTGACGTCAGAAGGCAAGTGGCGCATCAGCATTGGGTCGAAGATCAACAAAACCGGCATCGCACTGATCTACGACACAGAGGATTTCAAGAATTTCGAGCTGAAGAAAGGGGTGCTTAGGGGCGTGAAGGGAACGGGTATGTGGGAGTGCGTTGACTTCTATCCTGTGTCCACCATGGACGATGTTGGATTGGATACGTCTGCGTATGGAGATGGTGTGAAGCATGTGGTGAAGGTGAGCTTGGATGATGATAGAAATGATTACTATGCTATTGGTGATTATGATGAGAAGGCTCCAAAGTTCTTACCTGATGATGTGAAGAATGATGTTGGTATTGGACTGAGGTATGACTATGGTAATTTCTATGCCTCCAAGACATTCTTTGATCCAAGTAAGAACAGGAGAATCTTGTGGGGTTGGATTACTGAGTATGATAGTGAGTGTGTTGATAGAACCAAGGGTTGGGCATCACTCCAGGTATGTTCACGTTGAATGTCATATACCACGTAATTAGATATACATATAAATTCATAAATATTTTTTTAAAATAGTAATTCGAAACTTAAAAAAGTAAAATATTTAATTTAAATTATTAATCGATATTAATTGAATTTTTATTGATTATCTAATATAACTTATAATGATCAATTTTAATTTATAATTGTTATTATTTTTAATTGTTAACTCTCAGTACTTTTAATTCATAATTTAACGTATACTTTAAGTAAAATTTTTTTATATTCACGGATAAACAATAACTAAAATAAATTAAAATTGATGATGTAACATGTGATTCCTCATTAGTCACAGCATAAATGTATAATTAAAGGATTTGTTGTGTATTTGGTTTCTATTCTTATATATTATATTTTACTTGTGCAGGGGATTCCGAGGACAGTGAGATTTGATAGGAAGACAAAGAGCAACTTAATTCAGTGGCCTGTTGAGGAGGTGGACAGTTTAAGAATGAGCAGCAGTGAGTTTAAGAATTTGAAGGCTAAGCCCGGTTCAGTAGTTCCACTACACGTTGGAACAGCCACACAGGTAGATATTGTTGCGGAATTTGAAGTAGACAAGCTAGCGCTAGAAGAAACGGCACCGGAGACTACAGATTACGTTTGTAGAAGCAGCGGCGGAGCTAGCCGGCGTGGTGCCTTGGGGCCTTTTGGTCTTATTGTTCTAGCAGATTCTGGACTTTCTGAATTTACTCCTTTGTACTTCTATGTCACCAAAGGGATCAGTGGAAAACTTCACACCACCTTCTGTTCTGACCAATCAAGGTATAGGAAATATTGGAAGAAAAAGAAACTACTTGTTAGTTTTGATCTTGAAATTTATATTAAAATTTTGTTACACTGCTTTTTTTTTTTTTTGTAGGTCTTCTCTAGCAACTGATGTCAACAGGAACGTCTTAGGTAGCGTTGTTCCAGTTTTTAATGGCGAAAAATTGTCATTAAGAGTATTGGTGAGTTCAGCCTTTTCAACTTTTTGACATTTTATGGGAAAAAAATTAGGAAAAATATAAATTTTTTTAATATTTGTGATTTTTTAAAAAATATAATTAATTTTATTCAATTTTTTGTCATTAACATTTTGAATTTGTTTTAAAATTATTCTACCTAAAATGTTAAAGACAAAATTATTTGGCATAAATCAAAAACGTTGTGACAAAATTAAATGAAATTAAGTGTTAGAAATATTTTTGAGAAAAATTCTAAATGTTAAAAAAAAACATATTTCACCATATGTTTTTAAAAATGGAATACTAACTACTGGATTTTATAACTAAGTGTGTCTAAGATTAAATTGTTAAATTTGTATTAGTACTTCAATCCTTTTACAAAGAAGAATTCTAAAATTGACTTGAATTAAGGTGTATAATAATAACTATGATGATGATGATGATGATGATGATATAGGTGGACCATTCTATAGTTGAAAGCTTTGCACAAGGTGGAAGGACTTGTGTGACATCAAGGGCGTATCCAACAAGAGCAATCTATGGAGATGCCAAGTTATTCTTATTCAACAATGCAACTGATGCAACTGTCACAACATCAATCAAAGTTTGGCAGATGAACTCCGCATTTATTCGCCCATACCAACCTCAGAGAGACAGATAGAAATTAGAATAGGACATACACGCACTTCATATCAATGCAATGCATCTTCACTCATCAATTTTTTTTCTTCTTTTTTCTCTTAATAGTTTTTCTTAAAGGAGGACAAAAAAATCCAATTTATTACCGAAAGAATATTTCATAATTTTTTTTTGGGACAGGAAAGAACATTTGATATTTAAATATGTCAATATTTTCAGGTTTTCTAGAAAAAAAATTTTGGGCATTGGGTTTTCTAGAAGTTAAGGGGTAAGTTTTTTTTTTTGGACTTGGATTTGGGGTAGGTTACAAGGTTTAGTGTACCGGTAAATTTATGGTCTAGGCCTACCAATTTAATAGTAGGTTGGGCCGTCTCTTCGTATTTGCATTTGTAAAGCCCGCTTCTGAAATATAAAAAAAATCGGTTAAAGCGGGTCCAGAGGTGATATTATTGGGTTTATACCCAAACAAAATTTGCAAGACCAGCACTAATTTATTTTATGAAACTGAAACTGAGATTGAGGGGACTAAAACTCAGTATATTATATTTGGTTGACGGATATTAGAACTAAAATTCAGCCTCAATTTTCAAAATTTCAGTATTTTTAATATTTCCGGATAGAAGACTGATGACTGAGACTGAAACTTTTAAAAAAAAAAATTTACTCCAATACCCTCATTTAACATTAAAGTTTTAATTACTAACTTTTGTTATTCATTCATCAACTTAATTTAATATTTATCTCTCAGTCTTTGTCTTCTAGTAAATTTTTGTCTTCTAGTAAATTTTAAATCAAACACAATAATAAACTTAATTTAGTCTCAGTCTTCCAGTCTTAATCTCTCTCCTAAATGCTACCTAAGTGCTGCACAGGGTTTGAACCCCTTTAAAAGAAGGGTGTGTGAGTTTGTGTAAGACCAAAATAAATAAATAAATAAATAAAAACAAAAACCAGCAAGCTGCAGCGTTGGTTGAGTGGCAGATGTGGCTGCCTAATAGAATAGATGCTGCGTTTGGGTTCAATTTCCACCTGAAGGTGGATGTGGTTTAAAATGTTAAACTCTGATGTTTAATGTGTATGAGTACCGTGTGTAATTAAAAAAAAAAACTAGCAATTTCCTTTGCATAAATTCAAATTGATGATCTTTAGATTATTTGAACTGATACAATTGGAATTCACTCCAAA
Organism: Stylosanthes scabra; assembly: GCA_036250425.1. Lineage (NCBI taxonomy): Eukaryota > Viridiplantae > Streptophyta > Magnoliopsida > Fabales > Fabaceae > Stylosanthes > Stylosanthes scabra. The sequence goes on from JASCZI010060529.1 coordinate 52,320, forward strand.
AATAAATTATTATCTAATAAAATTGATCTAATTAAATTCATTAATTCGGTTTTTATTATTTCCTAAATTCGAATCAATTCAACCTGATTATTTAGGACTTAAAAGTTACATTTTGAAAATCAAAACTAAGATGAAAGAGAGCGATTATTATGATTGAATGAATAGTAATTAAGCATTTTTGTTAATAAGATCTATTATATTATAAGAGTGCATAAGTTTTTTTTTTTAACTTTTATCATTCTATTTTGGGAGGATTTTTTTTTTTAACATACAAGTAGACACGCCTGCTTACACACACAAGCAAGGACTAAAAGGTGTTTTTAATAATGTCTATATTTTCAGAAAATTCAGAAAGAAAAACCCAAACTGATTAGTTTTTGTTAGATTTGGTTTTAAAAATCAGACTTCTCAAGTTGTTCAGTACTTTAATGGGAGCTGTTTGGATGGTAGAAGAATTTCAGCATCTAAAGCAAAATATGGGAGATGCTTTAAAGATGTCAGATTTGATCATTCTAAACAAAATGCGAAACAGATTGTGAATAATTACCAACATATATAACGGTTACGATAAGAATGTTGTGAAAAGATCATTCAAGAGCGCACTATTAAATGAAAAGAAAGACATAAGAAAGGTTAATCAGAAGGTTGCAGGTGGCAATAACATAAGTGGAAGGGGAAAAGAAGTAATTATGGAAGAGTAAAAGGATCAACAAGAGGTTGTTCGACAAAACATCATTGGTTCAAGCGTCAAGCCAATTGATTTGCCTGATATACGGAGAAGAATAAGAAATGGGTGGAAAGGGAGTGGCAAACTAATGTGCAGGGATATTGGTCCCTATAAGTACTTACTCACCTTTGATTCAGAGGGGATGAAAGAGGCCTCATTAAAAGATCAATTCATTTTGTCTTTGTTTGATAATATGCATTTGAGAAGATCACCAAGACATGGGGAAAATTTGTGATAGAGGATTTTGTTACAAAAAATTGCTACTCATTCACTGCTACAAGAATTCTAGTAGATAATTATAAATTGGAACCAATACAAGAATGACTCACGTTATTAAAAGTGAAGGATAGAAAATTTGAAGTGTATGCAAGAAAATTCGGAAGAGAAGTCTATAATATACAAGCACAGCCTGAAGCGTCAGTGGAAAGGTAGATGATTCTGGTGATTCTAAAATGAGCATAGAATAGGCTAGCGTGGATCATGTACCGCAGTCGCTATCGGTAATGGTAGAGGGGGAAAAGGAGAATTGCTTGCAAACAATGCAAACTGCCGTTTGCGAAGAGGACAAATTGAATGAGGGACATAAAAGAGTATATGGAGTTTGCGACCTAAGTAATGCGGACAGAGAAATTGATAAATTGGATAAAGATGGGCAACAAAGGACTCAAGTTGATGATAACGGGAATAGTCCGAACAATGAGGATGATTCAAGCAGCAGATACCCATTCCCTCCCGGATTTGGACCCTGCTTTCATGGTCTACAATACATTATGGATCCAAAAAGGAACGGGAGTTGGAAAAAAGAATCGAGATGGTTCTAATGGACGAAGAAACACATAACAAACACATGTCCTATTGATTGAGATTAGGATGATATCCAACAAGCATATACTTTTGAGATAGGGGAAACACTAGCTGCAAAGAAAACATGTGAAAAGGGTGGGTTGAAATTTGACGGCTGCGATGAAGATATAGTGCTTAGTGCATTCATCACGAAGGCAAAGGTGAAGTCCAGGAACAGAGATCGTGGGATAAAAGGTAATCAACAGAGGATTCCAAAAACATGTTCTGCAAGCAACGGTAAAATACTTAAATCAGGTGTGTTACATAATTATTGATGAATTTTGCATAGTAAATGTTAGGCGTTTGGATAGAAAAGGAAACATTGAGTTGTTTGATGCTATGCGGGATGTAGGGTTGTACAAGGATCGAATAAGATCCGCATACCCGCGGTAAAATTCGCAATCCGATCCGCACATGTGCAGGATCGGATAGCGGATTTGCAATTAACATCCGCGTATTTGATCCGCGGATCCGCACCTAAGTAAATAAATAAAATAAGATGTGAAGCCCAATATTAGGTAATATGAACTAATGATCCACCAACATGGCCCAAATCTACTTAGATGTCCATGGTGGCACAAGCCCACAATATAGGTGCGGATGTTAACCCTAGCATTCAAGTCCAAACACTCCACACTTACTCTCCCTTCACAAATTAGAAACCTTAAGCCATCACCTATCACACATCATCGTTTCTTCTAATCATCTCTGCGGCAGCACCCATTACCGTTTACTGCTCTGTCTTCTACTCATCTCTGCGATGGCGCCGCCACCACAATCGTCCCTTGTTCGTTTCCATCACTGATTCACTTCACCACCACCAACCCTTCGTCCCGTGTTCGTTGCCATCACACACCTTTGCTGCTGCTCAACGCCACGCTGTCGCAGCTCGTGACCGCCTCATCGTGTCTGCTCGTCGCCGCTTCGTTGTCGTTCGTCGCCGCTTCGTTGTCGCTCGTCTCTGTTGCCATTAGTCGAATCTATTATGTTCTTCATCTTCACTTCTTTGCATAGCCGCTGCCTCCTCGATGATTGCCTCTGTTCTGGACATATGATAAGGATGTAAAACAATATTTTATTGTATGCTTTTTTTTTTATATTTTATTGTATGCATTTCTTTTTTGGCATATTTTTTGTATATTTATTATTTAATTTACAGCGTGCTCTCTTAAGCAACCAAATATTTATTTTCTATTTCTCCATATGCGGATATATCAGCAATTTGATCTGTAATCCACGGATATATTTTTAGTCAGATCGGATACGGAGGTCAAAAATGCGGATATCGTATCCGATCCGATAAAATTTTTGCGAATCGGATCGAAAAATTAGTCATATCCGATCCGATTCATGCATAGCCCTAGCTGGATGTTTATATTTTGATTTGTTGGGTACCGGCTCACTCAATATCTATTCAGGTGGTACATAGAATTTGGATCGAAGATTCTAATGTTGTAATGAAAAAAGTAAATATTAGAATTTTGAATGGTGAAAGATAGCTGACAGATATAGCTTGTATTTATGAGTGGAAGCTAGACTGTGGGTGTCGTGAGTTGTTAGATGAGGAGATGTAACTAATTCTGGTGATGACATTGGTGTTCCTTGTGATATTTCTTTTTTTGTTTCTCCTTTACCTTTTTTTTGGAATTTTTATGAGTGATGTAAGTATCGAGAAAAAATAACGTTAATGATTCGATGAATCTTGTATCTCAATTGATGCTTCTAAGTTTATTTTTTACTATATAGACTAGAAAAAGTGTGAAAAAACATATTGCATAATAAAAAATCACATGTAAAAATAGTAATTAAATAAGAAAATACATTCTCACTTACACCGCTGAGGATATTTTGTATGCCAAAAATTTGTAAAAGGGTCAACAAAATTGACCATGCATTATGGAATAGGCCAATTCTATGGTGTAGATGCACATTTGCATCTACCCGTATAGACGGTAGATGTTGAAAATCCATTGGTTGAAGACATGAGTGAGGCCGTTGAGTGGGGGATTGATAGGCGAACGGTGTTTCTTTTGTGAATGTGATTAGAAGGGTTGAAATTATAATAAAAGAGGCTAAACTTTTTTATTTCTCAATTGCAGGCCGTGGTATGGGAAGGCCTTAACAGCGGGCCAGCATGTGAAAATATGTGTGCACATAAAATGGATTTTCTCTTAAATAATAATAATGGGCCAATGATAAGGGAAAAAGAAATAAGAATAATATTGGGACAATGTAATGTTTGTGAAAGGTAATATAAAATTGTGGGAGCTTGAAATTTTGAATTTATCTTGATACCTGTGAGCAAAATTTTTATGATTTCATAAATCCTATAAAGAAAAAAAAAATTTGATATCCTATATTAAGGAAAAATGGAAGAATGAAATTGTGTGAAGAGGTAGAATTTATATTTTCTATAAAAAAAATTGATTTCGACAACCCAAAAAAAAATGATGATATGAATTCGAATGTTGAAGAAACATGGATGTACATGAGATATTGGTGAATGAAATTGTGAAGTATGAATTTTTGCTTTTATGGTATCAGGAAAAAAATTTTAACCAAGTATTTATAAAAATAGAGAATAAAATGATGTTTTCATATGAGGAAAATATACCTCTATACCTGAGATATTGAAGGCATATATGAGTGCAAAAATTAGTGCAACCGATACATTAACAGAAAAAGATGAACTATGTGTTAATAAATGTAATGTTAGATGAAATTGGTCAATTATCGTAAGAGCAGTGCTACCAATAAACATTACAATGTCTTTAGGGCACGAACGGATTTACATGGGACAAAGATAGGCCTTGACTCCCAATATTTTGTAAAATAAATTAATAATAGTAAAATCTTAAAAAAAAATTAATATTAGTAAATTACTAATAGCTAACAAATGTATTAGGTAAATGTATTAGTTGTTAATTTGTTATATAAAATATATTTTTATTGTATATTTAAGAAATAATTTTATACTATTAAATTGTTAAAGATATTTAATTATAATCTAACAGTGATAATATCTAAAAACACTTAGATCATCTTAAATTTATCTAATAATCAAATAGTAAGGGATAATACCCAATTAAAAAAGAATTTAGGACAAAAATTATTGTCAAATTATTTTTTAATTGAATAAAATTTTTAAATTCTCAAAAGTTAGAATTGTATGATATAAAAGTTCGTCTTTACCATTTAATCGTAAAAAAATTGTTAGTAAAAAATATATACATAAAATATAGATTTTAAAATATATTAAATATATTTTTTATTATTATAATTTTTAATTTAATTTATATATATAACTTATTTATAAATTTTATATTATATTAAGTATATTTTCAGCTCCTCGAGAGTAACTTTTCTGGATCCGCCCCTGTTTTAGGGTGGCAATAAAATAGTGATGATAAAATCTGTATTAGATGTTACTTCTAAAATTTTGAGGTGCTTGCAAATCTGTTAGAAGCGGTAACGCTCAAATTCATCTTAAATTAAAGATGTGTTAGATGTTGTTTTTAAAAAAATTTTGGAACATTAGGAGATACAGTTCATGTGTATTCCGTAATAAAATTAAATTATAAAAAGGTGTAGATACAAAAAATTTACAATTGACAACCTCCAAGAATGAATTTGTCAATGATGATGAAATTAGAAACATCTGCTGATATTATCTTATTTTGTTTGTTCCCTACTTCCCTCCCTTTCGAGTTTCGACATCACTCACGAAAATTTAGATTATTGGAGCTGAGTCGAAAATTCATTTATCCATATGTTAGGATATCCCAAACCTGTCTATGTATTGAACATTGTCTGTGAGTGCTGAAATGAAAAGAAAAAAAAATATACAACCATAAATCTTGACCGCCCAAAAAAGCCCCAAAGCCAGCACTTATCACCTTCCCTAATTACATTGTGTAATCTACTACAAATCACTCAGCAATACCCGTTACCAATATCTAACGATGATTCTCCACATTGTGGGCCCACCCAACCAGCTAATGATTCTCCACCACATGGCGCCTACATGTGTATATGCAATTTTACAATCTATACCATAGACTTCACCCTATAGAATATGGATGGTTTGAATGCTGCTATTGTCTCTTGCGTCTTCTTTTTTGTCTTTTATTCTTATAGTTCATTATTTCTCCTCCTTCTCCTAAGTATTCCCTAAACCCTATATAATCTTTGTGCTCCCAACTCCCAAACACGTTGGAAGGAGTTTTCTCGAATGTTTCAACCATGATAAAGTTTGAGAAAAGTTTCAAATATATCGGTGTATCGGTATACCTATAATCTATAATCGTTGATCTTAATTAAAAGAAAATAAAAATATATATAAATCAAAATCGACGATTACAAATTACAGGTATATCAATACACCGGTATACTTGAAAACTTTCCTAAAGTTTGAGCCACACAATTTAGATCCATACAGAGTTTTTCTAACATGAATATACATGGTTTCAATTTGGTTGCATATGAATTGAGTACAAGTCTACAATTGACCAGGTTCATGGTGGATTATGTAAAATATTCTTAAATGAATGGTTATAATTTTTTTATATTTTATTTTTGTTATTTATTGTAAAATCACAATCACTCATTTAAAAATATTCCACCTGATCCACCATAAACCAAGTTTGCGGCAGATAAAGCCATGAATTGAACATCCCTTGACATTTAGTAGTTCGGATTGAAGATTTAGAGAGAATAATGTAACGATGATACCACGGAGAAAATGATAAAATAGAATATATATATATATATATATATATACACGTATTTTAAAATTTTTTAAAAATATTAAAAATAAAAGTATATTTTACCCAAAATGCAACATATATACCTGTAAGTTTTAACATACTTCATCAATAGCTTGATGCGATATAATTACTCTTTTCTTGAAGAAACAAATATTCATGGGTTGGCTTGGCATCCTTGGATGTTGACTCTTGTCAGATTAAAATAGTATTTTCACTCTCAACTCCCTCCTTTACAATAATCTGTTTCGTTTGCCATATCAACTGCCTTACAAATAATAATAAATACCATTTTATTAAGAAATTATAAATTGTTAGAGCGTCGGAGGTGCCTTCAATTCATGGTATTCGTTCCTCGTTTATTTTATAATTGATGATATATGTCATACTTCACAAAAGGTATTAGAACTTAGAAGTTTTAATATTTGATGGGCAATTTAAGCTTTTTATATTCTATTCAGCAGAAAATTACATTTTTCTTTTAGATACAAACAATCATATATGGGCCATAGGGTGTGGGCTCTACAATACTACGAAAGACAAATTATTAAACTAAACATACTAATTAAACCATGTTGGTTATGACTTATGAATAATTATGATAAAAACATTTGCATGTCTTAGACACATACATAACTAAATTACTTGGCTTGGGAAAGGATCAAGCAAAAGCATGTTGCCCACGAAAGGTGCAATTATTTCAGTCACTTAATTACTTCTATAAGACTATAACCAAGTACAAACCACTAGCATTATATTAAATTAAATTATTATTAATATCAACTCCCAAAGGCTCTCCATCCATATGATATGATATCACACATGCATTCAATTCAAATTTACAGCTGGTTTCAATTAAATTATTTTATTTTTGGGTGGTCGATGCAATATGTTCCGACAAACTTTTAAACCAAACCACCAGCTGATGCTGTAAATTTATTCGTTTTGTCCACTTCCCTAAATTCTAGATCTTCTCTCTGCTGCTTTCTTCTTCTTCTCGCTCAACTTACTCTAATTCTTTTGGCTAAAGGGGGCGCTCAGTGGCCTTGGCTCTAGAAATTTGAAATTTTTTTTATTATATATAATATATTCTATTGTAATATTTAAATTAATTTTTTTTTAAAATATTTTGTTATATAATATATATATTATATTGTAATATTTAAATTAAAATTTATAATATAGTAATTATAAAGAGAGTGGATAAGTTTATAATTTTATATATTTTTTTAAATTTTTATCAATACATTTCATTATTTACTTTTTATTCTTTGTTTTTTATTTAATTTATTTGTTTTTTTTTCTAATTAATTTTTACACCTATTATTATAATAGTAAAACTATTTAAAGTCATAAATTTTAATTTATATTAGCCAATATTTTTATCCAACAGTTAAATTATCTTTAGCATAGTAGTGCAATATTATACTTTATTTTGTCAATATTTTTTAATTTTATGGCTAATTACCAATCAAAATTAATAAATTGTGGTGATAAAAATATTAATGCTTATTTATAATAACATTGTTTTTTATTTTGTTTGGTTGTTTCCTTTTTTTTTCTCTTCACTTTTACATCTATTATGGTATAAAAATATTTTACTTTTATATTAACAACACCTAATTTTTATAATTCAAAATGTTAAATTCGCCCCTCCGCTATTAAATTTCAGGATCCGTCCCTGCTAATAATTAGTATAATAAATTAATAATAACATAGGGAAGCAGGCATACAAAGATCGTTGGTGTGTGAACTGTTACTTGAATTTATACAACTCAATTTTGACAAGTAGAAAGTGAACAAAAGAATAAAGGTGCATATAGTAAAGAGAAAAAAGATTCTTTTTTAATAAATGATTGTATGTCAATTATGTAAAAAATTTTATTTTATTTTTATTAATTTTAAAATAAAAGTAGCATTTTTTCTCATTCTATTAATGTAAATTAAAAAATTTCTCCATTATAAAATTGTCCAAAATCAAATACTTATTCAATTGAATATTTTATTGTTAAGACTATTTGGATGATTAATTAAAAAATAACATAATATCAAAAATTGCAAATTATAAAGAAAAAAAAATCAAAAGTAAGTATTAGGATTCAATTTCATCCCACGTTTTTAACTGAAGATTCCTTGAGAGGGGGTGAATCAAGGAATGCAAAAGAATTTTCAAAACAGGAGATAAAACTGCAACGGAATCAAGAGATAAAACTCGGTTTTGTCTCTTAACAATAGAACAGCAATCAAACTTAAAAGATAGAGAGTAGAAGAAGAACACCATGATATATACTGGTTCGGTTTCCGCACTTGAAACCTACGTCCAGTCTCCACCACTCACAATGGTAGAATTTCTACTATAATCATATGATTACAAACACTAATTCAAGAGATCACTCACTCTCAAACTAGAACACCTAAGCTTCACTCACTTAGGACTTTTTCTCTCACACCTAAGTTTCACTCACTTAGGAATTTTCTCACAACTAAGAACCTAGTTGCAAACTCTCAAACATAAAATTGGCTTTTGTATCTTTTCTCTTTTTGCCTTTTGTATTTCAAATAAGCATAATTCTAGACAAAGAAAGAATAAAAAGAATAATATGAATAACTTAAAATGAGTATGTATGAACTTGTAGCTCTCTTCCTTAATCCATGCTCATGGAAATCATCTTCTATTTATAGTTTGATGAGCACTCCAAAATAGTAGCTGTTGCTCTTCTTTTTGTGCACTCCAAGTAATAATTCAATTATGTAATCCTTCTTGATATGCTGTCCAAGTATTCCATATACATATTCTTGCTCTCCAAGTCTCTTTTGAATTTCAATCTCTTGGGTAGCATTCCAAAAAATTCAGAAACAAATATTTCCTTCTTTAACTCATTATGACCGTTTGAATAGAAAATCTTTCCTCTTTTGATCAATCATAAATAGTGTGATATACTTGTTGTCCAAGTTTATGCTACTCCAAATCTTTCCTTTATGAACATTACTTCTTCTCTAAGACTATGAATCTAGTCAATATTACTTGCTATATTCATTTGAACCTGCAACACTAAACACACATATCAAATACACTAACATGTTTGGGCTATTAATCCATAATCCAACTAATGTTTGTCATCATCAAATATTCAATATTAACTTTGAACTCAACATCAACTTTTTAATAACAGTTTAACCGTATTTTTTTTAATATTATATGTAATTATTATGGCTACATTGTTCTTAACTACATTGTTTCTTGATAGACAAGACAGAGAGAATAGAGAACAAGGAAGTAATGATGTGAAACTACAAACACTACAAAAATGATACTTTTTATAGAGGAAAAAAATTGCTGTAAAATATTATTTTTGTTATAAGTTACTGAATGTTACTATATAAAAACTTGTTGCCAAAGATCATTGCAGTCACTTTCTTATTTGCTACCAAAAATTTAAATTTTGTATCAAAATAATTTGCTGTTAAAATTATATTCAATAGCAACAAATTTTTTCTTACTGCAAAAAACATTAATTTAAATAGCCAAATTTTATTGCTGCAAAAGCCATGTTATATTTAGAAGCAATATAAAATTGCTGCAAAATAATAATAATAATAATAATAATAATAATAATAATAATAATAAATAAATAAATAAATCAATAAAAATCAACAAAAATATACAAAACAAACATAATCAAATATCATAAATTATTTTATAATGAAATAAATATTTTTACATTATCATCTTTGATTTCCTCCAATAATTTGATCAATAACATGAAAAACACAATTCCAACTGAATATATATTTGAATATGCTAACTTGCTAAGCATAATAGCAACTTATGATGATGATAAAAAATTATCAATTCACATAAACGCACATATATTCCAGTAACTTCAAATTTACCATACCTGCATCAAATTTATTTAAGTTAAACATTGGTCAAATATTACACTATAATTCATTTTATAAGAATTTCTCTTCTTCAATGATATGTAACAAGAAATTTCAAAATTGACACAATAAAAAGTGAAAATCAAAGGGAAAAACTACTCGTAAGAGAAGAATGAAGTAAAAATTATGAAATAGACTAGAATAATGAGAAGGAGAAGAAGAAGATAGATAGAAGATAGTGCCTGAAATTTTAGAAGAGATAGCTCTTGTCGTAGTTATTGGAGCCGAATCTGAAGAAGAAAAAGATGGTGAAAAATTAAAGATTTCTCTATGATTTGAGAGGAACAAAAAATCACTCATGAAGTCACTGTTTCAAAAAAATACAAACACGAACTTCCCTCATCTACCTCTGAATTTCAGAGCCTTTTGGAGTGAAATGAGACTAAGGGACCACCTCAATTAAGCAATGGGAGCCAAATCTCTTTTGTGTTTTATTTTTTTAATTAATTTTTTCTTCTAATATTAGAATTGCAGCCCTTGTTTATTTTGGCTACCAAATAATATTTATTAGCAAGAAATATTTGTCGCTAATAAAAAATTTATGCTAAATTAGTACATTCTTGTAGTGAAGTAGATTCAAGTTTATAATTACAAGGGTGAAGACCAAACTTTATATATAGATCGTCCATGAGTAAATGAACAGAAATATATATGATGAACCAAGGACTCAAGGAGAGGTATAACTCGTCCTTTAGGAGAGTGGACTTTACGTCTTCTCACTGGATGAGGTATATATCAGTTCTTGAGAGAATATAGAGGGAGGGGATACCTGCAAAAACACTTCAACGCTCAAACAAAAATATGATCACTTTAGGGTTATGTGAGAATGAAAAAGAGAGAATAATTGACTAGGCTTAAGTTAGGTTTACCAATAGAATTAGGTGAGCAATTCAGGTATGTTACACTGCAGCAGTTCGTTAGGATTTGGTTATCAAATGTCAAGTTATAACGCGGTCAGAGATTCCTTGATAGGATCAGTTTTTGTTTGTTATAACGTTTACTTATTTATTTTTATCTTTATTATTCACATGTTGTATGCACTCATTTATGGGCCAAATTATAAGGTTTTCATATCCGAGCTATTGTGAGTCAAATTATTACCATATGCTCAAGGTATAATAGGCCGGATCAGTATAATATGTACAAAGTAAGTAGGACTATCAACCGAGCAGACACATGATCCATTTAGGTCTGACCCGTTTAAGCTCGATTTGTATACAAACTCAGATTTTCTAGATCGGCCCATTTATGACAAGCTTAACGGGTTAAATGGGTTGGTCTGACCCGTTTAAGGTCGATTTGTATGCAAACTCAGATTTTCTAGATTGGCCCATTTATGACAAGCTTAACGGGTTAAACGGGTTGGTCCGTTTAATCAATTAATTATTTATTTATTTTTTAAAAATTAAACGAATTTAATTTTTAATGCTATAGGAAACATAGAAAATACTAACAAGAGACCCGCGCAGACGTGCGGGAGAGACATGAAAAGGGAGTCAATTATTAAGGTGATGCTGGTCGTAATTGTTAGCATATATAGTTTAAGAACGGATACTTTAATCCATAGTTTGTAAAGTGGAGTATTGATGCAGTCCGTTTGATGGAGAATGGAGTTCCTATAAAGTGAAAGAGGTGCTTGCTTTAGTTTATATGTAGTTTGAAATGTGAATGGAATTTGGATATGACTAAGTGTTGTATATGATGATTATAACTAAAAAATAAATGCAGATCTCATTGAAGTATATCTCCGCAATTTTATTTGGTCAGTTCGTGTGAGAAAAGGTGTTCTGTTGCTGCAAAGGAGTAACCGGTATTATGCTTGAGGCTGCTATCAAATATGCAGAACATGTGAAAATTGTTGAAAACCTCTCGATATGTACTAAGAGTGTGAGGACCTTATCGTTGAGTGAATATAGAATTTGGAATGTCCATTGATTTAGGACATGTTAATGCGATGTATCCCAATGTGGTTGAAAGGTTTATGCAGAGCTTATTCAATTAAATATACAAAATGTAAGGTACTTGTTTGATGAGAGTTATGCCATTGTGTTGCTGTGAATGCAATAGTTTTTGTTATGTCAGAACAATGATATTGCAGCATGTGGATCTTAGATTTATAAGATATGGCAGAATGTGGTGATGCAAATCAATAAGGAATTAAAACTGCGACAACCTAGATTGTTGTCCAAGCAAAAAACCGAGGCTTATCCGATTGTTATATTGACAACATATAAAAAAGAAACTGATCATATAAAATTTCCAGCCAAAAGAAGTTGTTGTCAAGCACATTTAAAGAAATATATGCAGCAACAGAGCTGAATAATTTAGACCAAGATAGGGAAGGTGGTTTTGTAAATTTTAGTCATATGAAATATGCTGAAAATGTTAAACATTTCTGAAAACCTCAGGATAAACAACATTGGTCGTTTCGGTGAAGTCATTTGAATCTTCATGAGTTATTGCAATCTTAAGACCTTTCATGTTGGTTACCCTTGAGACAGCAACATAAAGTTGTCCATGTATGAAGACTGGTTTTTTTAGCAACAATCCAACTCTGTCTAATGACTGACCTTGGCTTTTGTTGATCGTCATTGCATATGACAGCATAAGAGGAAAATGCCTTCTTTGGAACTTAAATGATAATCTACTATCGGAAGGTGTCAATGTCATCCTTGGAATGAAGACTTTCTCTCCCATGTTGTTACCGCTTAGAACTTCTGCTTCTATGACCTTGTTACCAAGTCTCTTGATGACCAACTTAGTGCCATTACATAGACCGGAGGAGTGATCGATGTTCCTGATAAGCATGACCGGAGATCCTTCCTTGAAGCATAATTGATGATTTGGAAGACCGGGTGATTTAATTGTTGCCAGAAACTCTGGTGTATGGACACATGCCAAAGGATTATCATCTCGATGAGCTAAGTACGGTGTATTGCAGCTAAGATATGCTTTGCTCTCACTTTTGTTTAAGTCAAGCATGTATTCATTGATTTCTTCTACAACTTGAATCGTCGGTGCCAAAATAGCTCTCCCATTCAAAAGTGCATGGTTAGTTGGGTCACGGAGGTATTCTCCATAGGTTGCAGTTACAATTGATTTAATAGGATAATCATCAACTTCCAACAACAACTCAGGTGGTATTTCCACATTGCTACACCCATCCACGGATGGATTAATTTTCCCATCCCCCAATTTTAGTATCCAGGTTGCAAATTCCCTCAATTTTTGGGATTCGTCTCCTTCTGATGTAGTCTTTAGGCGCATATTCTGGGTCAAATTCAACATTGTGCATTCTCGCCACAGGTATGATGAATTTATGGTTGCATTGACAATTTCCTGCCTGGTTCCCTTTGTAATAACTGGTAGAATTTGCCTGAAATCACCCCTGAAGACTACAGTTTTCCCCCCGAAAGGAAGCGATCGATTTTCTTCACCGGAGGGTTGCAAAAGGTCCCTCAATGTTCGGTCAAGTGCCTCGAAGCAAAACCTGTGCATCATAGGTGCCTCATCCCAAATAATAAGCTTCGAAGCAACTATTAATTCTCCAAGGGGGCTTCCTTTTTTTATGTTGCATGTTGAAAACTCATCCGGAGTTAGTGGAATTGCAAATCGAGAGTGTGATGTTCTACCACCCGGTATAAGTAGCGCTGCAATGCCGCTAGATGCAACGGTCAATACGATTTCACCCTTTGATCTTAGAGCAGCTGATAGGGTTTTCCAAACAAATGTTTTACCTGTACCTCCATATCCGTATAGGAAGAAAACCCCACCATTGTTTGATTCAATGGCATGCATGACCTTGTCATAAACACTCCGTTGTTCTGAGGTCATCTGAGATAGATATTGATCATGCAACTTAGATAACTCTGCACGATGATAATTTAGCTCATCTAAAAGCAGTTTGTTTCGGAGTGCTTGATTTCTTTGATGGTATAAATCCTCCATATCTGGTGCTGGCATTGTTGTAAAATCAGCTAGCGTTTTGCCATTATTGTTAAGCAAATCTTCAATCTCTATGAGGGTTAGTTGGGTCAATTCATGTTCTGAAAGTTCCACCACTGTATGAAGTAATGCCAAGTAAAAACCAATGGTTAGACTATGGCATGCTTGTCACGGATAAGAGTGGGATAATTTTGATATTTTACAATTGGATTAAGGATCCATATTATTCGTGGGACATTCGTGGGATATTCGTGCAGACTTCCTTCGTGGCACATTTCATGTAGATGATAATGTAAATTATTAATGCTGCACATGTGTAATGATGCACCAACGGTAAAGTAATAAATTATTAAGTCAATAGATAGGTGCGGTGAGGCACCTGGGTTGTTAAAAATCCTTTGGTGCTTGTATAGAATTCCATCCGAGAGGAGTCTCCAGGATTTCTCCCACACTACCTCTGGCCTTGTCATTGAGTTAGTCCATAGGAGAGTCATGAAAAGCTTTTGAAGGTAGTGACTAGATCCCCAATGGCTTGCTTCTTCAATTGCATCAACGTATTCTTGATCATCGTCTAGAAGGCCACGTGCGTAGCATGCATCCCTAAAAGATTCATATACTTGACCGTTGAAGCTTCTTAGTTCTTCGTAATTCTTTGGTCCCTTGACTATATTCAGCAACATGCGTAGATAATATAATTATCCGGATGTGGGTGGGACAAAAAATAATCTGCCAATTACGGGGCTTCCTTTTCTTTCTTCCCACCTACGAACAGAACGCTTCCAAACAAACTTTTCTGGGAAATCATAGTAGGTTAAGGTTCGTGCCAGCGCGTTCGTTGCATTACATTGAAACCAAGCTATGAACATGGAATCCTTGATGGTTGCCTTTTGAACAGTTTCATGCAAGCGGTCGCTATCTTCGAAGATCACAGATTGTTTTCTGTGGTGTATGTCATATGCGAAAATCCTCCAAGCAGATTCACATGGAGAGATGTATCTACAATCATAGAACATTTTGATCTCATTAACAACCGATTGGTTCCCATCAGTTGCAGCCCTTGAATAAAATGAGGCTGTCACTCTGTCACTCTGTCACTCCCCTTATTAACGTACTTAAATAAATACTTAATAGAGCGAGATTGGTTGTACCACTCAACGTTTATATGTGCTCTATACTTTAACAGTAAGTATCTGTTGTGTGGAACAACATAACGATTATCAAGATGAACACCAGATGCTTCAATGAATCAGTTGTTCTTTCGACGCCGGTAAACCGGAAATCCATTCTGGTCTATTGAAGTGACTTCCGAATATTTCTTAGGGAAATGTCGAATGCATGAACCATTCTGCATACAGGGCGAGTTCTTGTTAGCTTGGCCACATGGTCCATGAATCATGAATGCTTGCACTGCCTCGTAGTATTCAGGGTCAGCTATCCGATCAGGAATCTCAGCCGAAATTATGGTGTCAATGTCGTCTGGTGTTGGGAATTTGTGGTCTTGTGCAAGGAATAAAAGTATATGTGCATGTTGATGCGTGTGCATCTTGGGTTGTTTTTAGTTCCAATTTCTCTTAAATGTCATGATATTCTTTGTGGATTATTGTTATTAATTGATCAAATCAAACAAACTTGATGTTCTTTGAGTTGTGTTTGTGTTTTTAGATGATTCACTAAGAGTTTTAGGTAATTGAAGACCATTTGAGAGAGATTGAAGAAGAGGGAATGAAGCAGAGAAGAAAAGAGAAAATTGGCTAAGTGTTGAAGCCCACATATAACGTCGAGAGCCCACGTCATACGTGGGGATCAAACTCAAAGTGGCAAGATTGAACAGAGAGCCCACGTTATACGTGGGACTCTCACGTTGAACGTGGCAACTAAAAGAGAAATTGGCAAATTGGACAGAGAGCCCACGTTATACGTGGGACTCTCACGTCATACGTGGGGATTAATTCCCCACAATGCCAAAACAGGCAGTAACTACACGTACTACGTGCATCAGGGACGCCATACGTGAGGCTTGGCGTCACAAGAAGCTGTTTGAGACAGAGGTCCCACGTAATACGTGAGGCAGCCACGTTATACGTGGGAAGAAGGGATGCAACGTCCAGTTTTGAATTAAAGGCCAATCCAATCCAAGTTATTAGGACTCAATTCCATTCATTAATCAAGGGC